>JBBPDA010000025.1:9348376-9368810 GCA_037974385.1 Arnoldichthys spilopterus
GTGTGTGTGTGTGTGTGTGTGTGTGTGTGTGTGTGTGTGTGTGTGTGTGTGTGTGTGTGTGTGTGTGTGCGCAGACTTATTGTTTGTGCACCACTCTGTAATCTCCATGTGGCATGGTGAATTGTTTCCTGATGACGTTAGATTGTGATCTGTACTAGGATCAGTCAAGGCTGATGTCAGCCAGCAACCTTGGTGCTTTAGCTCAAGTCACACGCTGTTTTAATGACGCTTTGTTTGTCGAGTTTGTTTGTATGCATTATTGCTCAAGAGAGCAATTTCTCAAGAGCCCAGAGAAGCAGTCACGTCTTCGTCTGACAATATTTGAGGTCTTGTGTTTTTTTTTTTTTTTTTTTTTTTTTTTAAGGTGGGAATGAATGATTGACTGTTGGGTCTTCTGTGGGTGAAGAGAGCAGTATATGTTGCACCACTCCTTTGGTCACCATGCTCTGAAATTATTAAAGGCTTTTAAACGTTGTTTGTTGTTTTCAGGTGGCTGTGAAAATCATCGATAAGACACAGCTCAACTCTTCCAGTCTCCAAAAGGTTAGTCTTCAAAGTTTGTTTGACGCAAGCATTGCATTTCAAAGGAAAATATACTTCTTGAAAGTGCTTCCTCAAGTAAGGACTACCCAGCTTCTCACTCATCCTGGAAGCAATTTTATTCTGAGGGGAGGCAGTTAATTACAGGAAATTAGGCACATATGCTTCCTGTGGTGTGAGGGGTTGGGTTGGAACTTGGGGTGGGTTCCTTGTCATATACACAAACATGAATATGAAATGAATATGAAATGTTTGTTGCACATCGGCCACCAGCTTCTGATTCTTGTTTCCAGCTATTTCGGGAAGTGAGGATAATGAAGCTGTTGAATCATCCAAATATTGGTAAGCTTTACTTACAAGACGCATCAGTCTTAGGTTACTCGTCTTGAATTTCTTGTTGTCTGTTTTTTAGCCATGTCTGCAGAGTTTTTTTGCTTTACTGATGTGTCAGCTCCCTGTCTAGGGATGTGTTCTTTTACTTAACTCTTACTGCATTTTTTAAAATACCTAAACTGCCGTCTCATTTAAGTTTTCTTTTGTTTTTTGCGTGATTGTGGGGAACTGTTTTCTTCCCTTTTCTTTATCTTTATATGTTTCCTTCCTATTTAGTGAAATTATTTGAAGTGATCGAGACGGAGAAGACCCTTTACCTGGTTATGGAGTACGCCAGTGGAGGTCCGAGCTCTTCCTCATCTCTCCTTCTCTAAGTCACGGCTTCTTCTCTCTGTCATCTTGTTGTGAAATACACAACACACAACTATCTATCCATCAGCAGAAATGGACGATCCCTTTCCTGTTTTAAGTATATAGCCAAGGTCTACTCAGTGTTTCTAGTTCGTATTTAGTAAAGTTCCAGACCCAATGCTCAGTTGGCGACTCTCGTTTCAGTGCTCTTCAGTAAAACTAGCTCTCTTGGCTTTTCTGTCTTTGTGCTATCCATGAGTCGCTCTCTTTATCAAGCTTTTGTTCACATTTCCTATTCTGCTTTTTCTTTCTCATTCTTTCCTCTATAGGTGAGGTGTTTGATTACCTGGTTGCTCATGGAAGAATGAAAGAGAAAGAAGCCCGAGCCAAATTCAGACAGGTGAGACTCCTAGATTGAAAATTTTGATTGGAGTAGTATTCTCAAGTGAGCATCAAGCGTCTAAACTTACAGAAGTAAATGTAAACAGCCTAGCACAGCATGCTGAGGCTGCTAGGTTTTAGTATTGGCTCATTCTGCTTTTCCCTGTAATCAGATTGTGTCAGCAGTGCAGTACTGTCATCAGAAGTGCATCGTTCATAGAGACCTTAAGGTGAGCCTTTTTAAATTAAATTAAATTTTGCTAGTCCTGTTTCACTGTAAAATTGTTAATATAATTTTTCATCTGCACAGGCGGAAAACCTGCTACTGGATGCAGACATGAACATTAAGATCGCTGACTTCGGCTTTAGTAACGAGTTCACTCTGGGAAACAAGCTGGACACGTTTTGTGGCAGCCCACCCTACGCAGCTCCAGAACTCTTTCAGGGAAAGAAGTATGATGGCCCAGAGGTGGATGTATGGAGTTTGGGGGTCATCCTGTACACACTGGTCAGTGGGTCGCTGCCATTTGATGGACAGAACCTAAAGGTGAGAAGGATTTAAAGAAAACATGTCTTTTGATGGGCAGCTAGAGGGCAGAATGAAGTTCTAATCTTGATTTTGCAGGAGCTGCGTGAACGTGTTCTCAGAGGCAAGTACAGAATCCCATTCTACATGTCCACAGACTGTGAGAACTTACTGAAGAAATTCCTTATACTCAACCCAACCAAGAGAGGTAGCCTTGAGGTTAGTACAGACACCTGCATGATGCTCTCAATCATGAGAACTGCTGGATCAACAGTATGCATGTTTTTCACCCATAGCTTATTTTGAACTACCAAATAATACAATTAACTGTTACACTGTGTTCTTCTTATTGGAAGAAATCAGTTTTATGGTCATTCTGCTTTCATTGTAAGAAGGCAGACACTCGGACTAGACTATAAACGTTCTATTATGTTCATTCTTCTCCATCTTGCTGCGATCTTTTCAACCATAAGCTGTTTTCACACTGTCTTTTTTTTTCTGTCTCTGTCCCACTCTTTACTTATGTCTAGCAGCAGATCATGAAGGACAGGTGGATGAATGTGGGCTATGAAGAGGAGGAGCTAAAGCCCTATATTGAACCCCAGCCTGACTACAAGGACCCCAAGAGGACAGGTCAGCACCCCAGCAGTGCAGGGGTTTGGAAGAGAGGTGGGGCAGACGTCTGGTGCTATTAGGCTAAGGGATCGTGGGGATGGGGAGAAGAGGTGAAGGGTAGTGGTGCTTTAGTGACTTGGTGCTGTGTTGAAACCTTGGTGCAGGTACAGGATTGAAAGCATTTTCTGTGAGTTAAACTGGCTAAAGGTGTGTGTTTTTGTGTCTGTTTTGTTGTCCATCTGTCTGCATCATTTTCTTGTGTTCAAGTTTTGTCACCCAGGTGCTGATGTGATGTTTTGACGGTCATTGATATTTTATTTAGACTTTGTTGGGTTTTTGTATGCTCATTTTTGATTTTAAATAATCTGTCTTCCACCCTCAATAGACATTATGCTGCAGATGGGATACTCTCAAGAGGAGATACAAGAATCCCTTATCAACCAGAAATATGACGAAGTCATGGCAACATACTTATTACTGGACTATAGAAATTCTGAGGTATACAGATGCCTCTCAAACATAAAAATTAGTGGCATGTACAGTTTTCCTGCTAATGCTTAATTTTCTCTTTCAGTTGGACGAAATCTCAATAAAACCCCGCCCAAGCGTTGACCTCACAAATAATGCCCAGTCACCTTCTCATAAGGTACAACGCAGTACCTCCAATCAGAAGTCTCGCAGATCTACAGAGCAAAGTAAGACAAATTTAGCTCATCAAAGATGCACTTAAGAGTTCTGATTCTTTGATTTCTCTTTTTTCATGCTTATTTTTGGTTCTCTTTTGTGCTTTCTCTCGTAACCGTAGGTTCGTCTGCCTCATCCAAGCGTTCTCAGGGGGATAACAAGCACGTGGCTGATGACTATGGGAGAAAAAGCTCAGGCAGCTCTGCTAAAGTTCCCCCAAGCCCTCTGGCCACAGGCGACCGCAAGAAAACTCCGACCCCTTCCACCGTGAGTTCACATTTTCTGCGGTACACCTGACCACTCTGTATGGGGGAATGTGCTCACTATGACTATAGTAATGTGTTTCTAAAAAGTGTATCAATACACATGGGCAGTGGTGGATGTTGCTCTTGGGAACTGAAGGTCGCAAGTTCAAGTCAAGGCCCGGGCACTACTGAGGGGGCTTTGAACAAGGTATCGCCCTGCTACACTGCTCCCCGTGGCGCTGTTGTTAGCTGCCCGCTGCTCCATGTGTGCACATGTGATGGGTTAAATGCAGAGATCACATTTCGTTGTGGTGCTTGAGTGTGTTCACAAGACAAATAGTCACTTTCAATTTCAGATTTGATTTATGATAACTGTGTTATTGAGTCCGTATTTTTGGAGCAAAAATAAAAGAATTCAGTTAAGTGTTTTAATTCACTTGCATTGGTTGGCATTATTAATGGAATAGATTGGTTATTGCTCATCTCCTCATTTCTGCTTTCTGCCCTGTACAGAATAGCATTCTCTCTACTGGTACAAGTCGTGGGAGGAGCTCCCCTGTTCCTGAGAGGGCTACTCTTGGTGTGCAGAATGGCAAGGACAGGTAAACACAAACGCGCAAACACACACATTTTAGAGAAGAATTACACAGTGCATGCACATGTCTTATTTACATGTGCGTATTTCCCACATCGCATGTGCACTGTACATTTGAGGGTGTGTTGGTGTACTGCAGTGTTTGCAGTGGAGTGACAAGCTGCTCTTGACCTAGTCTGGCTGCCACCATGCCAGCATGGGAAACATAATCCTGTTATGTACACACACTCACACGCATTTGGCCTCATGCTTCAGCCCAGCAAGAGACTGAAATCCGGCCTGCAGGATTTGCAGCACCTTTGGGAATTAGGAGCATTAAAATGCTGAAGACCAAGTGTCATCAAATCACCTCTTTTTAACTACTGACATAAACGTAATGGCAGTAACAATTGTGATAATGACTGTAGCTAAACTTTTAATGGGCTACAACAGTAAAGCATTGCGCACTGTGCTCTTTCTGAAGGCCGTAGATACTGAAAAATGCATTAAATTTACGTTTATGCGCCTGGTTATTTTTACATTTTGATACGGTCTGAAATTATTCCACGGGAGTTGTCTCGGGCATCACACGCCGAGTTGCTGTCATTTAAGCATGTGTCCTGTCTTATGGCTCCTGGAGCAGCTTGCATTTGAAATATTTTGTGATGTTTATCACAGTTGATGAGAATCATATGTGTACATGAGTCTTGCATGGGAACCTGATAAGAGATCAGCTGCCAGTTGCAGTAATCTCACTTCCTTTAAAGTGGTTGAGAATGTTGTTGGCGAGCTCTTACGAAGGCAAGCACTTTAGACACACTGACACACATTCAGGTATTACACAGATTGACCCTGATGTACACAACTCTGTTTACTAATCTGGGTTTACTGATGCTTCTGCAGCCAGGTCAGAAAGGAAAGAACAGTAGGACCATGGCTCTTTAGGTCTGTTTGAGACCTATATGCTCCCATAATGCTGAGTCGGAGAAAATGTCACCTTGTGTGTCAATTGCAGCACAGCAAAATATTCAAGTATAGTGCTGATGACACGTACAACACATTCACTTGTAGAAGTGGTCAGTCATCTTCTTTTGCTCAGTTTGGTCTGATACTTATGCTACTGATATGTTCTACAGTTGCATATTTGTATAAGAGTTGATTTTGAAAGCAGTATCTTCAATATGAATTCATGCCTTAAGTGTTTTTCACTTAGATGTTTTTGCTGAGTTTTGCTTCACTGCATTTTTACTTGAGCTTTTCTTTCCAGCTTCAGTGTTTTTCATATGTAAATCATGCAGTTGCAGGCAAACATTGTACCTGTGTTTGCATCATCATCTGATTTGACCTGATTAATTTTCATAATGAATAACCTAACTATTAAACCTCATGATTTATGATTTTAGTGCTTTGCATCTACTAGTGTATTTGCTTTGCTGAGATAATGCAAGTTTGTCTTCATTTTGACAGTGTCTAAAATCCTTGGTAAGTAATGTGTTTACAACCAAATGAGGTGCCTGTGAAGACCAGCCTGCATTATTAGAGCTTTCTTATGCGATATGCTAGTGTTGTATTTTTGAGTTTGTGGTCCTGTACCTCTTTACCCTCCCCTCAACAAGCAACCATTCCTCCATCAACACTCTCTCTAACCTGTTCACTTCACACCTCACTCTGGCTCCCCCTGTTTGGGGGGGGTTTGAGGAGAGGGTTGTTGTGGATGTTTCTCCCCCAGCTTGAGCACCCCGGGGTCCCGCGCCTCTACTGCCTCCGCAGCTGCTGTCCTAACTTCCTCTTCCTCCTCCCGCCCCCGCCACCACAAGTCCCTGTCCACCTCGGCCCACCCCAACCCCCCAGACCTCCATGCACATCGGCCCAGGCAAGTGGCAGCTCAGCCAACACTTTGGGCCAGAGGCACAGAGCTGATCTGGTGAAGATGATCGGGGAAACCGGGACATTGTAGTTTTAGTTGTTACTTCAGAGAGAAGATTAATATTAGGAAGACTGCAGTTTAAGACCTTTCAGGGCCTTGCCCTTTATTCAGTGTTCAGGAGTAGCTTATGAATGAAGTGGAATAAGAGTAGCCTGGGTGGGAATTACCTGAATGTCCCTGGAGCGCCACTTATCCCTTCAAAGCTTCCACTACCCCTTCCATTTTGCATTACTTCTCTTTACATCATTTCACTTCATGCTAACTAACATGGCATTGAACCCTACCCTTCCAACCCAAGTAGCACTTTTACACTGAATTAAAACCTTTACTTCCCGCCACAATTCCTGATAACTGTGGATGTCCTAACCTAAAAATAGTCATTGTAACATGTCTGGTGTTGGCCGAATTTTTTTTTTATAACTGCGTTCTGCTTAGGCCTTGGTCACATACCAATATGGGCATTATCCACAACTAGTTTAGGTGTAAAACAATTGGAAGTCCACATTGAATTTGAATATGCAGAAAAAATATATGAACAAACATATTAGCCTTTTTTTGCCAGGTGCATGTAAATATATACTTCTATTAACATATAATGAACATACAGAATTAACATTTTCCTGTCAAGACACAAGCACAGCAGAAAAGTTTCACTTCACCAGCTATGTCTATGCTTTTTGATACAAAACAGGAATTGGTAGCAAGCATTCAAAGCAGAGTAAGGAGGCTAATTAACCTTGTTATAGCATACACCATTATACACATATTAATAATTAAGTGATTTTGTAGATTTAATGTAACTGGCAGTTATTTTAGGCTGAACTGGATATTAAGTCAGTTTTAAATAAAGATCCAAAAACTTACCAGTTTAGTGTTACTGTAAGCACATACTATAAATAGAGTTTATTGCTAGAGTTGAATCAGCAGTTACCTGAGATCTTTTTACATTTACATTTATTTACATTCATTCATTTGGTTGACACTTTTATCCTAAGCGACTTCCAAGAGGAAACAATCAAGCATCTTTTTGTTTGACCAACATTAATGAAGTATTTTATTATGCATGAAAATATCAGATCAGACCCATTTTCAGCCAATATTCAGATTGTAGGACAAAAACTGTGCTACTATGGCATTAGTAGCCTTGGATTGGTGTAAAAGTGCATTGTCCATTCATCCTTACCATTGCTTATAAAGTGCATGTGCAGAGAGAATGTTATCATGCTGCACCGCTCTAGAGCATGCTTTACTTCTCATTTCGCACGCTCATCAGTGCCTGCTGCAATGTCCTTAGTCTCAGAAATCTGACTGCAGTCTGTTTGTTAGCTGAAGCCGTCTCACTACTCTTGGTATAAGTCCATGCATCACAGTGTCTTTCGCACGAGAAACCTGCCTCTGACAAACACACCAAACTGACTGTTAAGCCCATCTTTATTCAGTTTACACGTTCTAACCTACTCCTGTAGTGTTAACTGAAGTTCCATACTCCCAAGCCATTGTTTGTCCTAACAGCAAGATTGTCACAACTGTGCATGCTAACCAACCGGTTTTCTCTAATCCTTATAAAAAGGCGGCTTGCAATTTTTTTTTATTTAAGCTAACACTGTCCAAGGTTTCATTCCATTAGTAGGATGGACCTGTTTCGACTACTAAAATGCATGTTGCATTCCAAAGGGCATTTATAACTGAACAAGAACCCCATAGGAAATGCCAATAAAGTGTATTTTCCTTAAGGTTGAAGTACAAGGCAGAATCCTAAGAGAATAAACTAATAAAGGTTGTGAGTGGTTTGAACATGGTGAGTAGAGTTTATGCCCATTGGTGGTCACATGGCATTAAATCGCTGGCCTGGCACACACAGCCATGTCTCAGAAACCCTGTCTACCAGGATTACACTTCATTCCACTGGATTTTAGAGTATGCCCCAGATTGCATGCGTGAATTTATTGTAGCAGAATTAATATTTAGTTTAAATTAAGCCAAAATAAGGTTTGTTTTATATGTGAATTATGGTTGCCATTTGAAATACTGGAGGTAAAAAGGAAGTCTTGGATCATTTCAAAATTTGATAAGAAGGAGTAATTCTAAAAAAAAAAAAAAAACATTGGGCGAAGATTAGCCACTAATAAATGAGGAGCATTTTTTGGAGACTTTTCTGTAGGAGTATATTTAACTATTCATTCATTAAGCCAGTGTTTCCTTTGGTCTTGGAGGCTTCCTGCACCACACATTTTAGCATTTTCTCTGCTCTCAACACTGGATTCGACTAATTAACTACATTAGCTTTAAGTTAAATTTCAGACCTTTTTTTATAATAATAATAATAATAATAATAATAATAATAATCATATAAAATGCATTTTAAAAATTAAAGTAAATGAGTTTGTACACCTTTAGTGTGAGCAAGGCTACTTACTTTTTATTTTTTGACCAATGCTTAATGTTTTTTGGAAATCCCATGCAACTCTTAATGCCTGCACAGGGTACCGCAGGATTTGAATTGCTTAATTTTTTAACAGGCTTCAGCCGAGCACTAAATGTGCCTTTTTTTAAGCTAGATCATGTTAAAATTGCACTTACCAATGTTAGATGAAAGTAGAAGTACATTTTTTATGAATGGAGAGGCCATGTTACTCCACAAACTAGATTACAACACAAGCTAAGTGTGCTGCAATCCATTCTGACCAGGCTGCGCAGTTTGCATTTGTGGCTGTTGGTTCCAATTTGGTTTAGTATTGTTTTGTTATGGAGTGTATGAAAGGAATTTTCAACACACAGATCTTCTGTGGTCATTACATTATCTTCCTAAAAACAAGTCTGATGTTAATGCAGTTTCAAGGAATTTTGTAATTAACGTTTTACTGGTCAAAATCCTGTTTAAGGCCTAAAATTCAGATTAGTGGACTTTAGACCCTTTAAGGGAAGAAGCCCTCCGAATTGAACTGCCTGTATTGAGGCAGGAGAAGCACGAAAATGTGTAAAACAGGAGTCATCCAGACTAGGGGTGTAAATCGCAAGGGTCCTCATAATTCAAGCCTACATCAATTATTTTAGCCAACAATCTGATACATTATCCAGATTTGCAGCAATTCAGTTTGACTCAGGAGTCTGCAATCAGTATGAAATATAATCACATTTTTACACAATCTGCTGTTGTTGTGAACTCACACATGCAAACAAATTAATTTAAATATTTTATTATTAAAGGTCAAGAACAGCAGTGTAGTCATAAACAAAGCAACTTCTCAGTATAAAACACTGCTCACAGTACAATTAAGTCAAATTAACTGCGCAATAAACACACATTGATTTTTATGCCACATCAATAAATCTGCTTGTGAGCTGTTTTGGTCAATGCATTGATACAAATCATTGTTACAACACTAATCCAGACCAGATCCAGACTATTGATTTTTGTTGGAAAACACTGCCCTTAACACAGTCTATATAGGACACGTTGTACTCCTTATTGGGATTTTTGACTATTGATTTTTGTTTTGGTCCTTTTAGACACTTTCAGTCATAAAAAGGGGTATTAAATGGCAAAGCAGCAATGAATCTTGGGGATATAAATTATGCTTCCTAGTAGCAACTGCCTACTGTGCAGTATTGAAATGGCAATTTTTGGAATGGCATGATTTGACATTTAATTTCTTCTAAAGATGCTAAACAATTGTTTATGCTGCTTCAAAATATATAGAGGCATAATTGAACAAAGTCTTCTCTGAAATATTTGCTAATGTATCCCCAGTTTTAGAAAGTTTGAAATCCAGATGTATTTATGACGAGTTAGCAGAACATTCTGTACAGTCCGTGCTTTCATTCTGCTATATACCGAAATGCTGAATTAACTCTGCTTTGCATATTAGCAATTGTAGCCTACATGTAGCCTGCACATTAGGCTACAATTGCCTGTTCTGTCATAGAATGTACAGCACGCCAGCAGCTGGGCTTAATCCAGCACTAATATGTAGATTGTTTCAAAGTCAATCTAGGAAAGATTTAATGCTAATTAAAATATATTAGTAGCAGCAAAAATCAGTTCCATAGTTTTAACTCTGCAAGAGGAACTAACTAAAAGTTGAACTTGAATTATAAGTTTTACTTATTAAAGTGAAGCATTCAGCTGAAAACATTGCCTGTTACTTATTAAAACTTCTGTATCAGCAAGGGCAGTATGCTTGTGCTTCACAGAAATTGGCATTTTGCAACATGCTTGATTCAGTTATCCCTCTTACTTATGAAGTCAGTATAAACATGCTATATTTTTAATATAACACATTTTCAATTAAAATATTTCAAGTATTCTTTGCCTGGCTGCCAGGCAATTGTTGGTGCGCCTTCTGATCTTTGTTTGTCTACCAAATGTTTGTTTAAAATGCACAAAAAACAGCACCGGCCCACAAAGAGTTCCAGTGGTGTCTCCTTCAACCCACAACATAAGCAGCTCCACGGTAGCAGACCGTACAAACTTCCCCAGAGGAGTGACGAGCAGAAGCACTTTCCATGCAGGCCAGCAAAGAGCCACACGAGACCAGCATGCCTCGGCCTACAATGGACCCCCAGCATCCCCCTCCCTCTCCCATGGGAACAGCCAGGTTCGTCGCCCTGGTACGGGCATCTTCAGCAAATTCACCTCCAAATTTGTACGCAGGTGAGTTCAAACCATGGTAACAGAGCCTATGACAACATTGCTCCAGCTATGATGTTTCAGTATGATCATGATTATTAGATGGTGGTCAACCAAAGCATAGTGTACTTAAAGGAGCATTCCAAACAAAATCCTCTATTTAAATGTTTGGACATTGTGGGGAGCTAGTTAAGCCCATGTGCTTCAAGCATACAGACTATAATCAAACAGAACCTAGTGGAGCGAAGTACTAGTTGGAAAGTCAATGGCTATGATTGCCTGTGATTGTCTGTAAAACCTGAACCCTGAAAGAGAAAACGGTTGGGAAAAAAAATTCTAGTCTTTTAGTTCTGGTATTTTAATTATTTAAGTCTTTAATACTGCTGCAGGACTTTTATTGATCCTTTTGGCTTGATTCAACCTTAATGGAGGCTTTTTCCCTCCCTCTCCCTGAAGTCATGAGCACTAAATTACCACTAGTTTAGTTGTAAAGGGCCAGCACTGGCTGAAGTCCTCCTGGATATTTTCACAATAAAGAACATCAATCTAGTCAAGTTTGTGTGCAATGCTCCTTTTAAGTAGTTTTGTAACATTATTGTATGTGTTTTGTGTGCATTGTGACATAAGAGGATGTTCGTTAAAGCGCACCCATTTGGCCTGTTGACTCTCTGCAGTACTCCCCTCTTTCAGGACGAGCTGGTATGGAGCGGCACAGTTATCTGTGGCTAAGATCAGGCCCTTCATAATGAAGGGCTGATGGAGCAGGAATGGGTTTCAATGTGAGAAACACTATCATGGATCTAACCATAAACTTAGACCCCCAAGATTAATCTCATTAATCTTGTAATAAAGAAACGTGCATAAGTTTGATTTTGTCTTTTTAATTGGCCCTTCATAACCCAAGTCATTGCAACTCCACGCCCCCTTTATGACTTCATTATCCTGTTCTGTGCCCTCCTGCTAACACTTAAGTGCTCTCCTCACTAGCCATACTGCCCCCTAACTTGTTTTCCTGACAGGCCACCTGGGAGTATTTAATCTCTACATATCTTTTTATAAACTTGTTGTTTTTCCACACATTTAAGAACATACTTGCTCCCCTTTTTCTTTCCCACTTTTTTCTTCTTATAGAAATCTCTCATTCAGATTCCCCAGAAGGTAGGCAATAACACCACCATTGAGTCATCCCAAAGATAATTACTTGTGCTCTATCTTCCTTCCTTTTGTGGTCTTATGTGTCTTGGTCCAAGGGATGTTATTTTATTTTCCATTTTTTGGTAAATATGTACATCTCTCCATGGTTTTGCCTTACACTAATGCCCTGCTTCCATTGCCCAGCTTGCTCCATTGCAAGTCCTCTTCCAATTTCAATTTCTCCTGCAGTGAATAACTCCGATCCATTTCTGCTCTCATCTCTTTTTTCCCCCTTTTCCTTTTGTCTGGGCCTGTGGTCTCTGGTCATTGTTTGTTGTGCCTCAGACCTTGTGAATGGTCTCCTTGTGCTGTAGTCTGTGCTGTTTCCACTCAACTCACCTACAATGCAGTTAATTAGTATACTATGACTTCTGAAGGTCATAGATGCTTCAGATTTAAACACACTTTGAAACCTGTCAAACATGAATTCGTTTTTAAATCTGTTTCTTGATACATTTATAATAAACTCACTGCATCCAGTGTCATTAAGGTTAAATTTAAAGTATTTTTTTTAATCACTATCCCCTGTAGGTGCATTTACTGTCATATAGACCAAGATTTTGTATGTAGTCCTAGTCTTGGAAAATATTCCTCTTAAAAATGAACATTACAAGCTTATGATGACTGTATAATTAACACCATCTCAATGCACACAGGCTGCGCAGTGTGGGGACAGGGTGCAGGCTCTGCCTAAATGCCAGAGCTGTCAAAGACTTTCCCTTCCTTTTGCATATGGTCTTTTATTCAAATATTCTAATGGCTGCACTAAACCACCTGTGGGGTGCTGATGTGCTGCTTTTGTCTTTGTGCTGGGTTTGTCTATGAGGG
The DNA here is from genome assembly GCA_037974385.1 of Arnoldichthys spilopterus. NCBI lineage: Eukaryota > Metazoa > Chordata > Actinopteri > Characiformes > Lepidarchidae > Arnoldichthys > Arnoldichthys spilopterus. The sequence goes on from JBBPDA010000025.1 coordinate 9,361,205, forward strand.
GCCGTATCCCTGGATGTACTTTCCCTCCACCTCGTCCAGTGGTCGTACACACAGTTCACATCTTGTTCCCTGTGCGATTACAAGGAGGAAATACACATAAGTAGGAGAGATTTGTAATATGAACTCTGCAGAGAATTTTCACTCATTGTTTTATTGGAGACAGTTTAATGAAATGTGACCTCTTGTGGTCAAGTATGTGCTGCAGTTTTCATTAGAGTAGAGAAATTTCAGTAGAGAAAAAGTGTATTAGTAATACACTGTAATATGTAATAATGTAAATAATGTAAAATACTACAATAATAATAATAATACATGTGTAAGTAATTTATAATTATTTTTAGCTTTACATACTCATACTATTTATTTTTCCTTTTAAAGTGTCATGGCTTTAGGCCATTGGTTAACTTCTATAGCAAGCGGTGGTTTAAAAAAATATCCCCCCAAAAAAGGCAGACGGTTGTGGTAGACAAACAGATGTCTAAGAAGAAAAACAGCTTCTTTGGCTTAGTGAGAGTTTGTATGTGTGTGTGTGTGTGTGTATGCTAATCCCTGAGGGTTGGAGGGTTTGAAAAGAGAGGTTCTACACAAAGTGTGGTGGAGGGACTGTAAGACAATGCTTTCTGTCTTCTGCTTCCTCCATTCTGTGCACTTGTGTCTGAGGAAGTGGTTTGCCACCCCTAATCTTTTCTGCAAATGTGTTTGTCCTTTAATTCCTTTTTATTTTTAAGGTCGAATGTCTGTTTTTAAAATGCTGTCAAAGGCAAATATCTAGGCCATGAAAACAGTAAAATGAAGTTTAACAGTCAAGCTGCTTTTATTTGTATTAGTCATTTTTTTGTCAGCGCAGCTTCAATGATAAAAATATTGCATATAATTCAAGAGGGTAGAAGATGGAGCTTTTTTTAAATCATGAACTTTTGGCCACAGTTAGTGTTATAAATGTTCTGTAAATAAGCCAGTGCAAAGAACATAAACATAAACAAGAAACTAAACTTGTGCCGATTTTCTTTGAGGAGTCCGTATGAAGGAGAGGGTCGAGATGAGGCCAGCAGGTGAGGACATCAAATAAAAAATAATCAGTGGTCTTTTAAAAAAAAAAAAGAGAAAAAAGCTCACACAATCACTACTTTAAATGTAATTATGCAGATTTAACATAAAATGAAAATGAATAATGTCAAGTCACAGAGTACCTGAGACTCTGGCCAGTTTTTACACTTGATTAAATTGCAATGATTTCAGCTAATTATGACTACTTAACACGCAACACCACACCAATGATCATAATTGTGAAGGTTTTGTCAGGTGTACTACTTGTGTATTCAGTTCCAGCCCTGGAAGGCCAAAGTCCAGCAGTTTCATGGTTCTTTTGCTAAACCTTGAAATTGGCATTTAGGTTGAATGGGCATGTTTGAGCAGGGAAATCAAGTTGTGCTGGGCACTTGAAATATTTGTCCAAACCCCACAGGATCCAACCAGTTATTTCTGGTTTGGTCAGATTTAGGCATTGTTTTTCCAATTAAATGTGTGTCTTAGGTCAGCCAAAAGGCCAAAAGCTTTCATATTTCCTCTGTTAAGCCAAAAATAATTTCTATGTTCAAAGTTATGTGTAAATAAAGAGCATTAGTATAAAACAGGTGATGGCGAACACTGCTCAGCACAGTATGAACAGTATATTCAGACTAAAATGTATTGTTTAATTTAAAATGTTTTGTTTAAGGAATCTGTGAAATTCAATGTAATTTTGGACAGATGATCATTAAAGCATATTATTTTAATCATGTCTTTTATTAAGCGTTAAACTAATGGCTATAATCACCACTGTCCCGTCAGGTGTTAAGCAACGCTTTGAGTGACCCAAGACTCATTGTCTGACACCAAATTGATGTAAAGTTGGGATTTTTCATGAATTGCAATAAATACAATGTGATTTGTTAACGGTCTTCAACTTTTATTTAACTGATAAATTAAAAGATTTCCAATGTTTTCACTGATTTAACTTAATTGTATTTTCTAAATATAAATAAATTTAGAATTGTGGGTTGGCATTTGGGAGCCCATGCCCACATGTGGTGTGAAGGTACCATTCATGCAAAGGCTTATTTTGGGCATTTAAGAGACCTAAACTTTAATCAAAGTGGGTCTGAATTTCGTAGTTATTTCATTACGATGATGCCTGGCCTTAATCCGCATTCACTACAATGGGGTGGTTTCATGGACACAGTTTGTGTGCTTTACTGGCCTGTCAGCAGTCCAGATCTGTCTCCTATTGAAAATGTAAGAAGCTTCATGAACTGGAGAACCAGACAACAGCAATCATGGACTGTTGAGCAGCTAAAGTCTATTATAAAGCAAATTTTACTTGCAGAGCCACAGTTACTTGCAGAACCACAGTCTCCTCAGTTCCTAAAAGAGTGACGTAACTATGGTAAACATGCCTCCGTCCCAGCTTTTTGAAAACACTGGGTATATTTTTACTGATATTTTGATCAGTTAAATAAAAGTTCAAGAGATATGAATCATACATTTTTGTTTTTATTTATGAAAAATCCAAACTTTGGTTTGTAATTCTAGTTGGGTTTGGACATAACTCTTTTGCACTCCGGTCAAAGTTGAACTCAAAATGCAATACTTTTTTTGGTGGAGTTTAGACCAACATTTCAGACCTGATTATAGCTCAACTGGAGAACTGCACTTCCAGGACAGGAATTGAATGTACTCTTAATGGTATAACATGTTTTGGGATCAAGCATTGTTTTTTTTGTGGTTTTTTTATGTTTTAGAGGATTCCAGGAATGGGTTTGACTGCATTGTAGTTCTCCATATTTGTGCCCCCTCTCACCCTTAGTGTTTTATTTCAGCCATGCTTCCCTGTAAGAACATTGTGTTCCTTTTTTATGTGGGAAAGAGGCAAATGTGTTTGGTAGTCTGTGCTTGCCCAGTTCAGCCCCATACCTCCCTACATGCCACAGCTTTGCTTAGTCAAGTCTTCAGTGGATGAGTTGAACCCATCTTAGATTGATGCCATAATAAATGGGTTTGCTTCATTTTATTCACGTTATTTTCCTGCTTGTGTCTCCTGTTCATCACCTCAACATAAGACCCATGCTGAGCACTGCGGACAAGGTGGAGAAGGGTACCCAGGGTTCGGCGGGTGACGATAACAAGGACTCTGTGTCTTCCTCCTCCCCTGTATCCAGCACCCCTTCATCCACACAGTCCGCAAAGGACACCAAGCCCCGCTCACTGCGCTTCACCTGGAGCATGAAAACCACCTCCTCCATGGAGCCCAACGAAATGATGAAGGAGATCCGCAAGGTTCTGGACTCCAACAACTGCGAATATGAGCTGCGCGAGCGCTTCATGCTCTTCTGCATGTCGGGAAAGCCATCTCGTGACGACTTCGTCCAGTGGGAGATGGAGGTGTGCAAACTGCCCCGCCTCTCCCTCAATGGGGTGCGTTTCAAGCGGATCGCAGGCACCTCCATTGCCTTCAAGAACATCGCCTCCAAGATTGCCAATGAGCTAAAACTGTGAGCATGTTTAACCTGTCTGTGGAAGAGCATAAGACTGAACTGTTTGCTGACGTGAGGGGCTCGGCCCAGATGTTGGGTGTGAGAAGATCGAGCAAACTTTGCAGGGGACAGTGGACAGCAGTGACGAGCTCAGAGACAAGGCAGTGGAGTGTTTAGAGACTAAATGATACTGGAGGTTTGGGACATGTTGGTGGGGGAGATTTTTGTGTATAGACATTTTGAAGGCCTTCCTTTTGGTAGGAGGTTGTTTTTTGTTGTTTTTTTTTTCTTGGTTTGGGTTTTCTGTTCCCACATCATCCCCCACCTATTTTTGTTGTCTTTTTATTTGTGGCAGTTTTGTTTGTTCCCAGTTTTGTGTTTTCTTCTTGATCCTCAGTCATCTTTTGTTCAGAGAATATAGTGATGGAGGAAGGACGTTGATGTAATTAATAAACCGTTTGCTGGTGGTTCTTGTATTACAAACTCAAGCCAGCTACTGTCTCAACACGCTGTAATTCCCCATACCCTGCTCCCTAACCCCCATACACCAACTAAGGTAAAGCTCCACATTACTTGATTTTCTTACTTCCAATTTAAAGTTATCTGTTGATAAACCGAGAGAGAGAACAGCTGGTGGCTTGACACTCTGAATGTACAACACAGTTAGTGATGGGTATTTGAAACTGAAGTGCTAGGCACATTCAGTAGAGCCATAACTAAATTTGACTAACTCCTCATACTCTGATTAGTTGCAATTCCCTGCCCCGGTAGCCTCTACATCACAGTAATGTGTCTTATCCAAACTGAAACGGAAGTGCGGACTTGAACCCACAGTGCTCTACAGGTGAAATCACCTTCTCTGCACTCTACGCCCAGACAATTAGTTTTTTCCTGCTGCAGGGGTCATATATTGGAAGCTAATTAAGGGCCAATTAAGTAATTATTGGTGGATTATAGTGTAATTAAGAGTTGCTGGTTGGTTTCAATGTGCTGCACTGGAATGAGTCTGTGTTTTGTTGCCTTTCTCTGGAGAAGATAATATTATTATGAGAATAAACAAAGTGGAATGGTTTGTTGTTTTTCTTTTTTTCTGCCTTTAAGACAAACTGAGTGACACCACAGGTAATAATCAAATGTTCTGATTATTCTTATGAGGCACAAATTAACAGCAGTTTTTATTCCTTTTCTGACTGTGTGAGGTGTCACCTTCACAGAGGCAGGAGTTTAATGTTTAAATTTCCATAAAAAAATAAGCTGCAAAAACAGCCTGTCTTAACCAATACAGAGCAGCCAATCAGAACCGAGATCATTCACATAGATCTGTTTTAACCACAGAAACAGAAAAATTGTATTCTAAAGTAGATAGAGGTTGGAAAATGGTCATGTGATGATCAGTTATGACTGAATACAAAAACCCACACAAACATAAGTGATCTTCAGGGAAATTATTAAATGTAGGAAAAATTTGATCTGAACCCTTCTACAATATTAGGAATGTAGAAAGTATAAGACCAGGACACCTTCAGTCCCCCTTGGAATTACATCCTAAGTTGTGAAATAGTGGGATATAGAACAAAGAAATAAGGCTGCCAGTTCACTGAAATACTACTGTCTAAACTAAAGAACATCCCATACAAGTTTACTACTCTGATCCACTGAAGTTAGTTTGTAAAACACATGAATGCTTTGCTTTCTCCAGCCCTGCTTTTGTACATATGTTGCCAGGTTACATAACTATGCAGGTTTTTGTTATAAGTTGTTTCCAAATTGGAAGCTCCCTCATGAATTTCTAGTTTGTTAAAGTCTGATGCTTTTAAGGGTGGTTAAAACTAAAATCATACTTGGGTAAAATGGCTGTTGGCTTCAGGTGTGCAAACACAGTTTGCTTCAGAAGAACATCACAATTTGGATACCGCCTTCCTCGTGTTCCCACTAAAGACTACTGTCTAAAAGTGGATGTGGATTATTAACAAATGTGAAATGAGGTGAAGGTTGCAAACCAGTGAAGAACCCAGCAAAACAGCAGACAACACTTTTATTTACTACTTGTACATTTTCTTAAAAGACCCAGACCTGTAAATAATCAATTGACATTATTAGGGTGTATATGGGCGGCCCACAAAAGTGGTAACACTAGACTCTATTTTTAGTACTGTAGCCGAGGTTTTGTAGGTTCGCTTATACGTCACACAAATAAGCAAAAAAACAACACGAAGGCTTCAGGATGCAAACAGTAGATAAACACACGTTATTCCTCCTTCGCTCCTTTTCTCTCTACCTTTCCAGACACACCCCCTTTTCCCTGCCTACCTTTTCCCTTTCACAATCAAAGTCCCACGCCCATATAATATATACTATAATACCTAATTTAAATGGAGTAGCAGGCTACCCAGAAAATAAAAGAAAAACGAAAAGATCAAACTGTTGCAATCGGTTAAACTAGACTATCTCTAGACGACTGTGTCTACACACCAAAATGACCTAGGTTAGGACAAGGTAAGCGAACCTACTGCTAACCTGTCCTCAAGCACAAAACCAGAGAAAGGCGACAGAGGCTATAACAACCAGAGAGGAGGAATCAACAATAACAACACCCCGCCCAGTGCCAATGGCAAGTCAGAAAGTCATAGGCAAAAGCTTATATATTCACGAGACAGACAAGTCCACATTTAACTGAACAATAGCATCACTAACCAAACGAGTACGCAAGGAGGCTAGCGCCAAACTTCCTCGCAGTTTTAAACTCCGCTCCGCTTCTCCTGTTTTAGTCCTGCTCTCTGATTGGTCAAGAGGCGAACAGTGAGGCATGACACTTCGATCCGCCTGTAAGGTGAGTAAACTGCAATAAAATGAAATGGACGAGGGAGAGAGCAGACACCTACTGAAGTGCTGTGTAACATTAACACAGGGACCTGTATGTTAGGATGTTAAAAATATATTTAATATACTCGAAAATGTGGCTATAGCTACAGCTTCACTGTGATAGATCTGACCAAAAGTTGACCAAAACTCAGTAAACAGAGCACATCAAGAATTAGAATATATATGTAATCAAGTTCGAATTTATCTGTAAAATGTACCTGTTGATACATTTTAAAATGATCTGATGTTATTTGAAATTATTTCTTACTATTGCACATTCTTGTGCATTCACTTTTCATTTATCTACAGCATGTATACACAAACATACATTTGGCTGTATAGATTTATATTAGATGTAAAAATATGCAGCTGGTGTTTGTAAAACATAAACAATGTTCTATGCAAAGTGAGTGGTCAGTCTTTACAATGATAAGACGTGGAAATATAGAGCAGTGCAGTAAGTGCAATATGCTTTTGTACTGTGGAGTTCAGTAGGGACACGCCCTCAGGGAAGAGGCTTTTCTACACGTGAGCAAGGTACTGTCCCCAACCACTGCTCCCCAGGCGCTGCCCACATCAGCTGCCCACTGTTCCTACTCAGATGGGTTAAATACAGATAACATTTCTGTGTGGTGCACTGTGTGCTGTGTTATGGCGTGTTCACGATGACAAATAATCACTTACTTACACTTAATTATTAGTTACCTCTGTCTTCCGCGTCTATAGAAGCCATCAAGGCCTACGAAGAACTGCAAAAGTAATTCTTATCATGAAACATTTGCTGCAAGATGTTCATTGTTATTTTAAAGTGTTACTGGTTTTTAATCGAAAGACCAATTATATGACGGAAAAAAATATGTTTCCGCCCGGTTTCGAACCGGGGACCTTTCGCGTGTGAGGCGAACGTGATAACCACTACACTACGGAAACTTGGGTGGGTGTCACATGATCCTACATCCCTTTTAAAATCTATTACATTTAAATTTATTCTTTTGGCTTACGCTTTTACCCAGAGCGACTTCCAGGACAGAGGAAACAATCAAACGTTCGCATTGCATAGGGTAACACTGAAGGTGGTGCCACAAGAAGACCAACGCATTTCTTGTAGTTGTAAAATAAATAAACGCAACTGCTATAATACATACATATGGCAAGTACTACTACAGAGAGCAACTACTGCAATAAATAAACACGCCAAGATCTTAAACTACCACCGAGAGGAACTTCAATAC
>JBBPDA010000025.1:9378560-9389270 GCA_037974385.1 Arnoldichthys spilopterus
TAGCCTAGCCTAGCCTAGCCTAGCTTTATCTGTTAACATGCTCTAAATCTGCTCATTTAGCCTGAGAAAATTCACTAGCATACTTCAATGCAAAAATTAATTTACTTCAGACTCGCTGTAAATATATAAACTTCTTCTTAACTTTTAAACGTGTATCGCAAATGCTCCCTTCTGCTGCAGCTGTGCAATGCTACTACTGTTTACTGATAACTTCGGGGAACAATCTAGAGGTTACAGCGTCCGCCATCGCTGTAAAAAAAAAAATGGTCCATTGGACTGAACGGCGCTGACGCAACTCTCCGGCTCGGTAGCTCTGAACCAATCAGTGGTGCCTTAAGCACGCGGCTCGCTTTGCACAGTGGCAGAGCCATATAGAGAGAGAGTTGCGATAATGGAAGTTCAAAATGCTTGGTCGTCACGTGATGCATGTAGACCTCTGATTGTTCCTGGAAGTTCATCGCGGGCCGTTTGAATTCGTTGATGCAGAGATCCAGGAAGCAGGCAGGGAAGATCATATCTGACTCCTCGCACACTGGTCACATCCTCTTTCAACTCCTCCCCTCAGGCAAATGCTACAGGTACCAGCTCACCAAGACTGTCAGACACAGGGGCATCCTCAGGCCATCACATCACATCCACATGTAACTCTACTCCACCTGTGTAATGTACTGTATATACTGTATAGTAACTGGACTGTCCACTGGGCACTGCATAGCTCACTTTACAGCTCACTGTAAAGACTTACTCTGTATATTGTACGCATACTGTATATTGCACTATTATTTTATACGGTATAAGAACATATAAAAAATGTCTAGAAGCTGCACTACAACCGCACCCACATGGCACATTGTACCACATGTACTGGACCTCAGAACAATAATGTATATTGTGTATACAGCATCCTGTGTATAATAGAGTATATTGTACATTGTGTCAAATGCACCTTAAGTTTGTATAGTGTCTAATATGTTTCATATTGTACAGTTTGTTTGTTTGTTAAATACTAGAGAAACACCATTGGCTGGAAACAAATTCTTTGTGTGTGCAAACATACTTGGCCAAATAAACTGATTCTGATTCTAAACTATGATTGCTGGTAATTTAAACTAGCGAAGGCTGATTAACAAATTTTCTACAGCACATTGTCCCGTTTATGTAAATGTCTGCACTATTTAAGGATGAGTGTGAACAGCTGGCGTTTCCTTAACTGTTGACATTTTTTTACCGAGCATGATGATTATTGCTCTGGATCTTTTTAAAACTTGAGTGGAAGCCAAGAGAAATATTATAATATTTATAGATATATTTAGAGAGAGGGGATGATAAGAAATGTTTATCAGAATAATCAGATTAATGTTTAATTGTTGGTAATAGTAATCTGATGGTAACTGAAGGCTTAAGTTATCTTAATAATTTAATGACTTTATGACTTTCAGACAGAAACAATCAGCTCAACATTACTGAGTGTCATCAATTCACTAAATAATCTATAATAAACTCCATATCATGTCAAGCACTCTGTGTCTTCTCAGTGTTGTCCTGGCATATATAACAATCGGCCACAACATTAAAACCACTGACAGGTGAACTAAATATCATTGAGTACATAAATCTCATTACAGATGTGTTCACAATGACAATCATTTTCACCTTTCACTTTCAATGATTCCGGTCAATGGGGCTGGGTGCTGCTAGACTTTTTGGGCATTATGAATGAGCATAATATGGATCCCTTAATGTTCTATAATATTGCCTTTAAGATAATGTTCTCTGTACAGGTTCCCCCCTCCCACAGAGAGGAGAAAAAAATGTTGGCTCAAGTAAACCAGAGCAATCTCACTGTTACTAGAGATACAACAAAAAAATGTGAAAATCATTTTCAAACATTACATTAAATCACAAATAAAGAGCTACACCATTGGAAAGATCAATGTTGAGTTTATTAAAAATGTGGGACAAGGAAAGGCCCGCAAAACCCAAGGAGCGGAGACTGGGTGCAGGATGAGGTGGAGCTTGTGTTGAAGGAGAGGGAGAAAAGGGGAGAAAGGGTGAGAAACACATATACTGTACAGACTTTGAAAGGTGAGATGAACACCAACTTGATAGAGACCCCCACTTAACTGGCTGTACAAAAAGATTTCCTGGCATATAACAGTAATAGAATATAGGTTCAGTAATGGCTTTTAAATACCTTTAGTACGGAGTAGAACTCCCAAATTAGCCTGGAATGATCCTGTTTAACCTGTTTTTAGCCTGAACTGAGGCTCAGATATGAGTCTGAGCACAGATCATTAGTGATGTATCTCAAAAATAGTCATTAGTTCAACATGGGTCTCCTCAATTTACCACCTCAACTCACCCCCAACTCACCCTCAGCTCAGCTCACCCCCAACCCCAATGCTACTGTATATTTAACTCAAATTTAGCACAACCCCACAAAAACACTCTCCCTCTAATCCCACAACGTTGGATAAAACTGAATGTAGAAAAAGGAGTTTAAAGTGAAAGTGAAAGTGAAAGTGACTATTTGTCATTGTGAACACACTCAAGCACCACAACGAAATGCAACCTCTGCATTTAACCCATCACACGTGCACACGTGGAGCAGCGGGCAGCTAGTGGCTGTGTTGCGTTATTGTATATTTTAACTCTCTCTATATGGCTCTGCACAGTGGCAAACGACGAGAGATGCCTTACTAAGCGTCTAAATTGCAAATCGCGAACATTGGTTGTAACTGCAGGCATAAAAATAATTTTAAACCCAGCCTTTGGGTGGTGCTCTGTATATTTTATTTGTTCCGCAATTCCCCCATTGCACACGTGCAACCAAAGAGTAGAGTCCGCTGCCGTCATTCTCGTCTAAGAAAATAAGCAGAGAGCCACCACATTGATGCTGTAATTCAACAATGACTCCCATCACTCAAAAATATAACAATAAGCCAAAGATCTACTATTCTTCCTAAAGAGAATTTACACCAATGTTTCTATCTGGCGCGCCCTCTTATGGCAACTGCACGCACTGCATTTCATCATCACAGTGCCACACAACTTCATGCGTAAGCAGAAGTGCAAAATAACCAAGACAACTTCATCGGAATCAGTGCAAACGTAGGTATTCGGTGTTGATCCGGGTAATCTGACAGCGATTCTTCGGCCACAGTGTTCAAGATAGTGTAAATGTTTCTAGCCATTTACTTGAGTTAGCAACGCTTGAGCCACCCAGCTACACTCCTTTGCAGTAGTGCTTATGCAGTAGCTGTGGTTGGAGTGTAGATTGTAATGCAGGTTTAATCATCTTGCATCAGAAACTGACCTCACTTACGCTCTTTGCGCAATCAAACATCACGACAGTGTTCCAACATTTAAGCCTTCTTACGAGAGTAGATACTGTTATTGCAGCAAATGGGTGATTTTCATCACACACTAGATGACCAAGTGTCTATAAATATTTGGATTATGCCTTCTCTTGTATTCCTGGCATAATCGTGAATTTAGCTTGTCATGTGTTTTTCAGATGCACAGTACTGGGACCTCTGAGTTGCTCTGAACTCTGGAACGGAGATTACACTCTTGGGTTTGGGCACATACAAGCTGCAGGGCCATGACCAGTTGCTCCAGTGCCTCAGTGCTGTCTTGGGTGCAGGATACCGTTCATTTGACACATCTGCAGTGTATGGCAATGAATGCCATTTAGGTCAAACAATCAGGGAACTGTTGCCTAAGAATGGCCTCTCGCGTTCAGACGTGTTCCTCATCAGCAAACTTGGACCATCAGATCAGGGTCCCAGGGCCAGAGAGGGCTGCCTGGAAAGTCTTAAACAATTGGGCTGTGAGTACATAGACCTGTACCTGGTGCACTGGCCTGGGACTGTGGGTTTAGAGCCAAGAGATCCCCTAAATGCAGAGTTTCGAAAGCAGAGCTGGACTGTGATGGAGCAGTTTTACGCTAGTGGACCGTTTAAGGCCATAGGAGTCTCCAACTACACTGCAATGCACCTCAAGGAGCTGATTAGAAGTTGCTGTGTGCCTCCAGCAGTCCTACAGATGGAGTGTCATCCTAGACTTGTTCAAAGAGAACTGAGGGATATATGCAAAGAAGCAGGCATTCACTTCCAGGCCTATTTGTCTCTTAGAAAGGGTGCACTTCTGAATGAGCTAGAGGTGAAGGTGGTGGCTGGGGGCTGTGGCCGCACCCCAGCTCAGGTGCTGCTGAGGTGGGCGGTTCAACAAAACATCTCTGTCCTGCCTCACTCCTCAAAGCCATTAAGGGTGCAGGAGAATGCCAGAGTTTTTGACCTTAAGCTAAATGAGAAGGAAACTAATAGACTGAGTGCCCTGAACAATGACACAAGGTTTTGCACAAGAGATTCAAGTAATATTTTTTAGCTTGGAAAAGGCAGATTTTTCTTATTTTTTCCTATAGTTTACAGTTTTTACACTTGCATTTATTCCATTAATATTAAATACAGTTAAGTCACTTTTCCCCAATAAATTTTCCATTTATATGCAAATTAGTTGGTCAGTAAATGATTTTGATTTTAAAGACTTTTCAGGTTTCTGTTTCTAGACCAGTCAAACTGCAAGTCCGTTCAAGAGATCGCTTCATCCAAATAATTTAGCGAAATTATCATTTACCAATATCATCCTGATTTTTAAAAAATATTCTTAACAAAAGTCCTAAAAATGTGCAATTATTTTGCAATTAATTGTCAGCATTTAAATGTGTGTGTGCTCTTGACTGTGGATAAATTCAGTTCCTACCTAAGAACAAATATCGAGTTGGAAAACTGAATGTCAGAATCTGTTGGTGAATATATTTAAGCCATCCAGTCCTTCTGGTGTTCCATTCTGTTGTATTACTTGTAATTTATAGTCATATGCAGTTTTTAAGACCTGTGATACCATCTGATTATGTAAGCAATAACTAAAAACATGAAGTGCCAAAAATTCATTTATTTTTAACCACAAATGAAAATTCAACAAATTGTTATACAAACATTTCATTCCAATACACATTATATGTAAATAAGTATAAATGTATACAAAGAGCTTATGAAAAAAAACAAATACTCATATAAACACATTTCAAGTAAAGTATTAGCAAAATGCCTGATAGCTGTAAGAACACAGCCCACAGCATATGTGTTGTCCATCTGCAGTGATTTGCTAAACTACAGGTTTGGCAGGAACTCTAATTTTGCATACAAGGCAATTTAAGCAGAACGCTAAAGGCCAATGCTGTGGACAACATACAGTTCCACTATCAGGCAATATGTACATGAAAGGGGGGGTGGAATATAAAACTAAGTGCATGAATTATCATAAACGTATTTTTCACCCAGGGCGCCTGTTAATGTTGTATTAAAATATGTTCAGCATGAGTGATTGCAACATAATCTGTTAAATAAATAAAAGAAAACCCTGAGACAGACCTCGCTGAATGAGAACAGTACCCGCATCATTGTTATCCACCATTACGCATTACTTCATTCACAGGTTACTTTATCTAATTTTGAAATTCCTTGAAATGTATTTACACTTTAACAAAATTCCTCTTACCTTCCTCAGTTCCACTAACCTTTAATAATACACAAATAATTTAAGATCAACATTTATATATTAATTTATAAATGACATCATAGAACAATATAATCACATTTCTTACCAAATAAATAATTTAACGTGTACAGAGAAATAAATAATCCTTCAATAGGGGTTTTGTTTAAAATCAGTACATTTGAGATTGTCCAATGTTTGTCCATGAATATGAGAGATTGTCACTAAAGATTGTCTAATTGAAGTAACACTAACATTTTTTATTAGTACTTATTGCAGTGGTCAAAAGTGGTGTAGCACCTTCTTCCTTTGCTCACATTTACAAACTCTTCTTTTTCTAAGGGCTAGTTTGGTTGAGCACTTTGATGAAAAGGCCATACTGGTGACAAACATGACCAGCCTCCATCTTGCTGATTGTTGTCTTGCTTTATCTCTCTCTCTCTCTCTCTCTCCCTCTCTCTCTCTTTTAACTATCTTGCTGGTGTGGTGTGGTAGTTTATTCTCTTCCCTCCTCTTCTTTGGAACCCCAGAGGAAAGAGAACCATCCTCGGTTGGTCTGCTTCCCAGTGCTGCTTGCTCTTCTTAATTCCTGGAAACATCAAGATGTGCATATATAATATATTGCCAGAAAAAGCACACTTGTGCTTAAAACTCCAATTTAAACACACTACAAGACTTGTCATGGTAATCTAAAATCCACACACAACCACACAATGCTTATTGTCATTAGGAGAGCTCTGGGCAGTTGTTTCAAATAGCATATGACTTTTACAGGAACTCACCCCTTTGTCCAGCCAGGTGTCGAATTCATCACTCATCCTCCTCAGTTGCCGCCCATATTTCTTGGCTTTCCAAAGTGCAGCAGGAGCTGACTGGGATCGGCCTCGGAATGGAGCTCCGTCACCAGTTCCACCATCTTCTGCTGAAGCCCCATCCTCGTCTTCCCAGCGGCTGACTGTGTAGACTTGGGACTCGGAGTAGAGTCGCACACGAGCCCCAACCTCTGATAGCTCATCTGTGAAAGCAAGTGATTACAACACCACAAACTTTACAATATGTTAAATATTATGTTTAAAATAGCACACACTGGTATTAATATTCATTTGTATTCTAGGCTATTTATTTAACTATTTGTTTTACTTTTTCTGCTGGCTTAGGCATTTTCTTCAGTTTTTTGTATGGGTATTAGTCATTGGATTTCGGTGAGAAATACTGTGAAAAGGTCGCTGACTAATACCTGGAGATGTGTTGCTTGGCATCCTGTGCTCATTGTCCAGCTGTGGGGAATCCACATTCTTGACCGTCTCTGAGCATCTCGATTCATCTTGGTCATCCAGTGTACTGATGTCATCATTTTCACTGTGTGCTGTCTTTGCCATTGTGAAAGCTGTTGAGGGATATATATAACTACTCATGAATCGCAATAGATTAATGGATTAATGAAATGGAACAATTTACTAACAGACCGATACATAAATCACAATTCTATATATACCTTATTAAGCACACTGCATTTAACTAGAAATACAGAAGAAATGCTACCTGTAGTTCTAGATGAATTCCAGCACAATGACTTCAGAAGTGTTCCTTGCTCTTCAGTCAATATTTTGGTGTTAATTACTCTTCTATACGCCTCCTTTTCGCAAGTAAAACGCGCTCTCCTCAGTTTCAGCAAATATTGATTGCTCATGGCATGCGACACACCCAAACAACAAAAGCCAACATGGCTAATTGGCAAGTTTCAAACCTAACGACGTTATCCCGCCGTCTAATGCTGACATCGCCGATTCAAAATAAAGAACAAAATAGAGCACTTTCCGCGACATTGAGTCAAAATGATTGTCTTCGCTTAAAGAAAGGACTCCTGTCGCCTTATTTTCCCATTCGATTGTGCCTATCGCAGCAACGTGGATGATCTCATATCAACCCCGATATTGTTGTTGTTGCCCGTCGCCGTTTGCGCAAGCATTTCCCCTCCCGTCCAATCAGGTGCCGGCGTACTTCCTCGATTAGCCAATCAAAACCCGCTGCTAGGGTGTTTTGAGCGGTTCTTTCTTACAACGTCACTGTTGCGATAGGGCTTCACGAGCTCATGCTGTCCCGTGACTTGTTTACTCGCTGTGCCCGCGGAGCGCTTAAAGCGCATGCTGAAAAATAGGAAATCGCTGTTGTGCAGGTGGTCTTCAGGAGGAAATGTAATATACCATAAACAATCTGCCTGCACTGGAATGGGAGGCAGTACCTTTGTTTTCAAAAGAATGAAGTTGTCCAGTACGATGTGATATATGATATACATTATATCAAATTCATTCACCAAAGCGACTGTAGATGCATATAATTTTAAATCACGCTCGAAGTAAGAACATTAGTCTGTGACATGCTTGTCCAATTTTTTTCGGCGACATTTTTTTCAGCAATATCTGTTTTTGACCAGTAGATGACGACAAATAGCTGTGTTTGATATAGACTTTCCTTTCTCGTGGGACTGTGAATTAGCCTGAAACACGTTTACACTTCAACAGAGTGGACACAAGCTAAATGACAGAAAAATATTATTAAATTCTTCAAATGATGAGCTATAATCATTTCTGAGAGGCTTTATATATTACATTTTGAAGAACAAACTACAGTCTACAGTGCATTATTTGACTTTAATCTTTTTTTTCATTTTTTAAATTCAGATTATATGGCACTCAGTGAGCAGTCAAATTGTGCTCTGCATTTATGATATCCATGACACCCACGAACATACACACCAGGGGCACGAGCAGTGAACACATATGTGCCTTGGGGTCCAGCTAGGGGATAGGTGCCATGCCCAAGAGAACTTCAGCCGTTGATGTGAAAGGGGGAAAGCTCTGTTAATTAACTCACTCACCCATTCCACATTTTCCCTGCTGGTCCTGGGGATTGAACTGGGGACTCTTTGGTCACAAGCTCTCTCTATTCTGCCAATGAACCTTGTTCCATTTGTTTGATTGAGAAGAATATGACATAATTGTTCCAGTTCAAATCAACATGTTTCCATTTGTTGGAAAAACTTTCTGTGCAAGGACAAGTGAATGTCTCACCTACTTTCTGTAATCCCCACCCCCCGCCACTTCCCCTATTGAGTGAAGCCTTGTGCATATTTTCTAAATATTTACCCTGCAAGCAAGAAATGCTATGATGTTAGGTTTTTTCAGATATGTTTGTCTTTCAACATTAATCTTACTCTCTAAATGCTGCAATAATATAGCATTAAAACACCACAGGCCAATAAAGAACTTTGGGCTACATGTACCTGAATCCACCTGTACTTTCAAGACTTCAAGCAGGATTTTACAAACCTTAAACTGTTAACCACCCAGTTTTAGAAGCTATATAGTAATGGAGTTTCCATAGGGGCACATTTCAAACATAAGAGTGAGATCTTTGGGAATGATTGGTGTATTTCAAATTTAGAATACTGTTTTCTGTGAAATATTACATTAAATTATATTAAACAATAATGTGCATGGATAGAACTGCTGTGTATATAGTCAAGGTTATTTTTTCCCCAAATTTCCATCTCAGGTGCACTGGTTAGTGCTGTTGCCTGACAGCATGAAGGTCCTGGGTTGACTACGGGTGCCTTTCTATGTGGAGTTAACAATCTCTCCCAATGTTCATGTGGGTTTCCTCCAGGTGCTCCGGTCTCCTCTCATTGTCCAAACGCTTGCAGTAGGTTGAATGGGTACTCTAAATTGCCCGTAGGTAATGTGTCTGTTTCTGTGCTGCCCAGTGTTGGATTGGCCTCCTGTCCTGGGTGAACCCCACCTTAGGGCCATAGTCAGCTAGGATGGGTCCAGCTTCCTTGCGACCCAAAATGGAAAAAGCGGTTTAGAAAATGGATGGATGGATGTATGGATGGATCTCTGTCTCCAACTGAACCCCTAGCTCCTCTTCTCAGGCTGGAATCAGATATTTGTATGTCATTGCTTATGTCCTTTCTGTGTTTAGGTAAGTAATCTAATCCCTAATCTGGAAATATCTGAAAAAGTTCTCATTCAGGTGCTCAAAGTATGCAAAAGCCTAATTTATGTACAGACCTTCAAAACTTTGCATTTTTGTCATTCCAAAGGTGTGTCTATAGAAGGTGTAAATGAAAGTATGCCTGCTGTCATTAGCAAAATGCAATTTAAGCTGTTGTTTCTGTTCCCTCCAGATATGTATTGTATTTTAAGTAATTGGATTGTGCAGTAAAGTTAGCTTAGACTTTGACCTAAGAAGAAAGAAAAAAGAATTGTTCAGTTCCAGGTCTTCTACTAAAATGTAAAAATTAATGTGTAATATAATTACTATTATTAATGAACGTTAGAGAGAATGCAAGTGGTACATTCTGAAAATACAACATTTCCTGGCTGGTCCTCAAAATGCAGTGCTTCAGAAAGCCTTTAATGGGCCTAGAGCAATCCTTAAAGTTACCTCCATGATTTTTGCATCTTTGAGGTGCCTGACACACCTCTTCAAGGCAGGCCTATAGTTACCATTAATGAACTATACTGCACCCCTCTGCAGGGTTTTCTGGCAAGAGTGGACAGTGAGACTATGTGAGACTACTAGGATTAAATTTCTGGAAACATCTTGGAGCATTCTTTCATGCAGCAACCTTATATAGTTTTCTGATTTTGGAGTGCAATTTTTACTTCACACCAGGTTTTCAATTGGTCTGTGTAGGGATGCACAATGATAGCAAAATTATATCCATATTGGCAGTTATTTAAAATGAACTCATTTTATTAATGCCTGACAGATATGACACATTGCTCTTGGCAAAGATTCCAATAAGCAATAATGTAAAATGTAAATTGTAATTTGTAAATTCTCTTGAACATTTACATGACTGACATAATGACTGTTGTGTCTGATCAAATTGATTTTTTTTTTTAAATAAAAAACAATAACGGGATCATGCCTAAGTATAAAAGGAGCATTCATCAAAGGCTCCGTCATTGCAACCAAAATTTGTGCCAAACCTTATAAGAAAATTGTCAGAGTTTTATAGCAAGAATGGACAAAAGTTCCACTTGCCAAACTGCAATACATAGTATCCTCTAATGTAAATTTCTTAATAGTTCTATCTATCTATCTATCTATCTATCTATCTATCTATCTATCTATCTATCTATC
>JBBPDA010000025.1:9406393-9428043 GCA_037974385.1 Arnoldichthys spilopterus
ATATATATATATATATATAAATTGTAACAAATTATCAGTACCTATATATATATATATATATATATATATATATATATACTAGAACAACTGTATGTATACTATACTATACTATAACTTTAACAATCTACACTGTATAGTCACTGCATAAACAACATAGTAAATAGTTGATTTGTTGTCATTAACTTATTTTATTTATTTATTTTCCGTCCCTTAATAGGTTTATTTTTTTGCAAATTTACAAATGACAAGGAAAACCAACATATGATGTCTTTGTAGCTGCCATGACAGCTTTAGTGCAGCATTAGAGGCTAATCATTCAGACCTGTCCTTTTTTTGGTCTGCAGCACACGTGCACTCTCCCACTTGTGAATGAAATGGGGAATGATAACTCACATGACTTTTTCACCTTTACTTATATCTCTGTAGAGCAGTACCTGTGGTATTCATACACTTTAAAATCTCAAATAGTCCTACTATACCCTGTCTATGTAGTTTTGGACAGACTTATACTTCTGATCATGTTTTTGCACTGACATTTGCAGTCACCTGAAGAACAGTTGTTCTTCTTACATATGTTTTTTTTAATGCATATCTCACTAAAGCATGAGCATCACACTCACTGTATGTGTATTTTCCACCAAAATTTAAAATGCTTTTCACTGTTGTCATTTCCACAGGTCTAAATGCATATATGACTAATTGACTAATTGTAGTAGATTCTACATTCCATTTCCACTTTGTAATTTTCAAAATTTTTATAAAAAGCAAGCATCTTTTTAAAATCCTTAACATGAAAAATATGTTAATTCTCCAAAAATCACATTTCTCACCTCAGGCATAAACTCTTTCTGGATATTGTTGTTTTTATTCAGACATGGGAACCATTCTTTTACTACCCTGTCATAGGCAATATGTACACAATTTGAGTAGTAATACAACACAGTAAAACTGTACTTTTTCCAAAGCCTTTTTGATGCTACTGTTTTGCTGGTACACTTTGTCCAATCCAGTTATAAATAACAATTCATGATAATAATGTGTATTGTAAAAAAAAAGAAAAAAAACATATCAAAAAGTATTTTGATGTTAAATGTTTTGACATTCTAAAGTACAGAATTGAATTACTATAGTAAGGTACACTGTATAGTACATACACTGTACAGTATATAAAACAACATGGTCAGCTCAACTTCACAGATGCAGCTTTTTTGCATGCTTGGCAGCACTTGTTATACATTTAAAGCACGAAGTCTCCCTCTGCAGGTTTCAGACCCATCTACTTCCTTTTCTTTGTCAGAGCAGCAGCCAGCAGAATGATGAATGCTTTATGGTGAACGACGGATGTTTTGGCTCGCTCACTGAGTCTGCCATTTAAATAAAATGCACAGGCCGGCACAAAAGATCTATTGCAGCTCAAGCTGCCTACCATTCAGGCGGCCTGCTGTTGTTTGCAGTTATTTAGAACATGTGGAATGCTAATACATGGCATGTTGTATGAATATTAATGCGTTAGGTGAGGACGTGCAGGGAAGGCATTAAGAGAGAGGTGGGGGCATGACACAGCGTTGAATATGCAGGCATACAGGGGCAGAAAAGCCTTGGTATTTGTGCAGCGCACAAGAGAGAGACTGCTGACCCATTTAAATGGCAGATATTACACGTGTGGTGCCTAGCAATGGGGCGAAGTGCCAGGCGAAAAGCTGGCTTCTGTAAGAAGAAACAGACTAGAGAGCTATGGACGCACACAGTAGCATGCAGCAGCTGTTGATGATCATGATGTATGTGTTCCCTTAAGCATTTAGACAGAGATTGAAGATCATTAGATCGCCATATCATTAAGGTTATACACATTTAAGTACAGTATCAAAAAATGAAAAAATAATAATTTGTAACAGTTTATTGAAATATAAAACTGCATCACTGAAACATGCCCTGGACTTATCTGATAGTCTTGATATTTTAGGTATTTGTGGAAACCATAAAAAGAGAAAAAACAGAAATGGGCAAAGGGCATTGCTCCAACATTTGAGTCAAATTATAGATAATCCTGGTTGAATATTACTCCATTACAAGTGAAATTAGTTAATTCATGTATTTACTTGAGTTAAAGTATTTGAGTACTTTTCTTTAAATTCTTAAATATTTAAAAAGACATTTTCTTTTTAATATCACTGCTTTGTTGTATAGATGCCACTCTGCATGGACAGAAACTTATGACTTTAGAACAGCCTACTGAAGGCACTGACTTGCTTGGAAAACCTGTAGAATAAAAAGCTTGTGGAAGTTGTTATAAAACCTATAGAAACACAGCTGACAACCACATTTTTATTATTTTCTTACTTAACAAATCCATAAAAATCTATATAAAGTAATTTTACTAGCCATAGCACAATAAATGCAACTTCTACAAACAGAGACTTTTCAAGTTGTGTGATTTTTTTGAAGGTGTTGTTAAAGTCTCTGCGCTGTAAATAGAGTAAACATTTAATACAATACAAATCTTGTTCCATTTCAAAAATCTCAAACAGGGACCTTAGATATGGCCATGGATGCTCTGGTGAAGAACCTCTGTCTTTACTTTGATCATCTTTTGGTTAAGCTATACTTCAAAGTATGAATAAGCAACAAGAACATTCATAGAAATATTGTGTAGTAAAAGGCATATGTTTACCAAAAAATGATACTCAAGTAAAGTAGAAATATCCAAGTAACTTGAGCACTGTGTTCAAGTTAATGTACCTGGAAAAAAACAGAAACAAATAAAGCAACTTACAGGTATGGAGACTTGACAGGATTTGTACTGTTTTTAGAGAGACTGCACAATCTACAATGCAAAATGGCTGCATTTTATCCAGTTTATTGCGTATCAACATTATGTAACAACATTGCCATGGACAGATAAGATGGTGAAGTGATTAACACATTTTCTGCAGAAAACAAACTTAAATATAGCGTTTTCCTGTAAATTGTTTGTGTATAATTTTCTAAGTGAAAAGTGACTTGTCACTGTGAACAAACTCATACATAGTCCACTATAATGAAATGTTACCTCTGCATTTAACCCATCACACATGCAAACGTGGAGAAGCAGGCAGCTATCAACAGCGAGTGGGGAGCAGTGTAGTATCGAGATTTGAACTTGCAATGTTCAGGTTCCATGACAATGTCCTAACCACTTGGATTTATGCTGGTTTAACATTGAGTTTAAGATGCTAGTAAAAATGAAACCATGAACATGAACAAAAATGTAATTTAATCAGGGGCATCCAAATATGAGAATTGGAAAAAAAATTGACATTAATCCAGAATTCCCTTTTCAGTGCAGCCCTAGTTTAAACCCTGTTTGGCTCAGTTTTATGTAATTGCTTTTTTGAACATGTTATTTGAACAAAACAAATGTAGTATTCTCCTTCAACAGTCAAATCAATGCAGTGTTTTTAAACGCATACAATTTAATGAATCTTAACCCCAGAAGATTTGAGCAATCTTGAAAAAAAACCTTACTGCTATACCCTTACAAACTGGAATTAAATGAGAGAAACAAAATGCCACTGGCTGGTTTCATATAGTATGTGAAAACTGTGTGCGTGTAAAGGTCTAAAAATATTAAATAGGGTTTATATGTTTTACTGACTATCATTAATTCATAGAGATTATTAAATACCATGCATTGTGCCTTTATGTTAAAGTGTTTGAACATGCATATATAATGCCCCCAGTGGAACTGCTGCCCCCTTCATCTCTTTCCTCTTGTCTATGGCTTCAAAGCCCAGAGCCTCGATGTGCTATACTCTCATCCCCCTACTTTCCCTCTACATTCTTTCTTCCTCTCTCTCTAAATCCTCCTTTTCGATTCTCTCTCCTTCTCATCCTTCTGTGCAAAGTGCAGATAAAGAGCACCAATTCTGAATCATCTGGAGATTGTGAAAAAAGTAAAGATTACACTAAACCTCTGTCTGTTGCTGCCATTGGAGCCATTACTCAGATTTGCTTAGATTTCACATGTACACTGGCCGTGTGTACCAACATCACCATCGATAGTTATAAAGTAGAAGGTTTGAACACCCTCAGTTTAGCTATTTCATGAAGCTATTTCAAGGAAGAAAATGGAAATCAGATAATATTTGTGAAGCGGATTTCACACAATGGATGTAACCCCTTAAGAGTGGATTATCTTATCCCGCATGAGAATGGAAATAGCCAAGTCACAGTTCTAAATCTGGCATAGTGTTGAATCTGATATCATTCCATATAAGAGCTCAGTTCCCACTGCAAAGTGTAGTTTTGTATGCTACATTACTAGGGGAGAAACAATACACAATGGTACAAAAATGTGCAT
This sequence comes from Arnoldichthys spilopterus, assembly GCA_037974385.1. Lineage (NCBI taxonomy): Eukaryota > Metazoa > Chordata > Actinopteri > Characiformes > Lepidarchidae > Arnoldichthys > Arnoldichthys spilopterus. The sequence goes on from JBBPDA010000025.1 coordinate 9,410,733, forward strand.
CATGGAGAGGGAAGATATCAGTATTATTCTATTAATAATTGTATCTATTGCAGTTTTCTTTTTGGAACACTAAAAGGTCTAATCAACTTAGCTCAGACCAGTGTTGACCCCAACTATCACCACCAATGAACTTAACCCTTACTAGTACTGAACTAAATGCACACCAACAAGGAATTTTACCCATGCCAGCAGTGAACTCAACCCACAACACCAATTGTCTTAACTTACACCAGCAATTAACTTAACTACACTAGCAGTGAACTTAATGCATACTAACAATGAACTTAACCTGGAAGTAATCAGCATTAAACCTGTACTAGCAAAGAACTTCAGCTACATTAGCAATGAACCTACCAACATAAGGGATGAACCTATCCCACACTAACAAGAACTTAACCCAAAACAGTAGTGAATCCAACGTGCATTAGCAATGATTTTAATTTAACGTACATTAGCAATGAACTTAATCCACAACTAACTTTATAATTTTATCCCATGAAATTCCATTTTTAAAATGAGACGTCACTATCTGCCAATGGAATAGATCATTTCAATACATACCAAGGATAAGGAAAATATTTTAAATATCAAAAAGTCCATCAAGTTGTGAGCCCATATACATTTTCTATATAATATCACAGTAAAAACAGGCAAATCTATTAATGTTGCTTGATTCAGTTTATTGGCCTTTGCACAACAGATGTCAGGTTATTCTTGCTTTATGAAATAACCAGTTGGTTTATTCTGTTGTGTTCTGTCTGAGTCTCTATCTCTTACATTTCGCTGGTGCCTGCTCAGCATGCACACGTGGGACACACCACTTTTTTCTCCATTAATTGCTCTCAGCTCAGCAAATGAACACTCTCCTAATGATGAAATATGATGCTGGCCACATTAAAATCCTGTTCCAAGAGCCTGGCTTCATTCCACCACAATTATAGGGGGATACCGACAAGGATGAAAAAATCACATGGCAAAGAGGGAGTGTAGGAATGAAAGAGTTTTTTTTTGTTGTCCCTAACAGGGAGATACAACCAGTAATGATGAAAACAAGCATCCATTCAGTTGCTAAATGGTTGGCTGACCTACTGCTTGTCTTAGTTCATCTCCTAATTGACAAGGTTTTGCTCTCTCATCCTGGGCAGTGTGTGTGTGTCTGTGTCCGTGTGTCTGTGTGTGGGTGTGTGTGTGTGCATGTATTTTCTCCACTCAGCACTATAACCTGTAACCCTCCACAGGCCTGCACTGAATCTAATGGATTATCATTGTTATGTCTGCTCATGAACAGGTGTTATTAACTGAGCTCTGTTAAGTATTTCAGCAAAGGGAACAGACAAAATGTGGCAAGCTTGTTTTACACCATGGAAAAATTCCAAAGCTGGAAATCATTGTTTTCAGTAATATTAAACCACTTTGGTTGCAGACACATGTAATTTATTCTACCCTAAAATGTTGTTAGTAATGTGCAGCTTTGGAAGCTGTAAAAAAAGGCTGTATATGTGTCATGAAATATGAATAGATCTATAACAGAGGAATTGCATAGGAAATGTGCATATATTACAATATTGTAGTCTATACTGTGTAATTTATTGTCTAAAATAACCTCTTCATGACAATCTTCATGAACTACAGGACCTGAACACTTAGATATATGTATGGCTGACCTTAACTCTGAGCAGCTTACAGTTTTAATCATGCTACAGATGTAGCATAAGGGACTCTTGGCCACAAACTCTTATTGGTGTAGAATAGTAGACTTGCCTAGACAGCGCACTGAACCCCAGTCTGCTGCATGGAGTACACTGCAATCTAAACTCTAAAAATTGTACTATCTTAGACTCTCTTATCTACTTTTAAATGCTAGGCTTGTGTTTTAAATAGTTTTTATTCTTTTTGCCTTCACAATGACTATAATTGTTTGAGACACTATAAATCTGTGGCCTGTTCAGTCCTCATCCTGCTATATTGTGGCTCACTGTTACACACAAAATAAGCAAACAGAAAATAGATGCTAAATCTTCTTAGGTATATTGTTAGGAGAGCTATTTCTGTGAGAAATTGGAAGCTTTGTACACTAACTGATTGTTCAAATGGCCTTGGCGACTCAGCCAGAGCAAAACAAAATGCCATTTAATTCCTCTTTAACCCTGCACTCGGTGCAGTGCTGTTAAACTTAGCCTGTGTTTATGTGTATTCGGAGCAGGTGGGTGAGGCAGTGCTCAATTGAGATGGAAGGAGCGCTACACAAATATTGACTGGCATAGAATAAAGAGGAAGGAGGGATGGGGGCGGTATAAATATCGGCTGCATTGCTTTTGCTCGAAAATGTCCTCGTACAACCCTCAAACGATGTAGCTTACACACGTCTCATTTTCTGTTCTGAGATGCTTCGAGCCATTATAAGCCACAAGCTGTCACAGTGCAGTGATGAGTGTCTAAGTGAAGTCGGGTGACCTTTGCTTTATTGCATGTCCATATCTTTAAAATGAGAAAACAGAGAGACGAAAGGCTCAAAAGGAGCAGGCTGAAAGGGACGGAGGGAAAGGGCGGCAAGGGGGTGGGGTGGGGGGTTGTTTTTGGCTGGTTGGTTACAAGCTGACACCAAGAAAAAGAGAATTAGACTCCAGAGGCAGTGAATGAGAATGTTATTCAAAAATGGGTTTTTGAAGATATCTGAAATTCTTAAATTTGAAACTTTAGTCCTGAGGAACTTCCGTGTTTGGTTGTTTTTATTTTATTTTATTAAATCTCAGACTTATGATTTAATTCCACTTTGATTCTTTAAGGAACATTTCAGTGCATCATTAAAGCTCAAATTTCACCATACTTTAAATAATTTACATTTAAGTCAAAAGTTAATATGTTAAAAGTGTAAATTCTAATTCAAATCATATTTAAATATGATCCAAATATGATAAAGTTATTGGATGCAGTCCTGGCTCTCAATCAAATCTAAACGGATTGTACACACAGAGAATAATAAACAAACTGCACTGCAATCATCTTTGTTCCTAAACTCCCCACAAAACTCTTGAATCCCATTGGAAATCTGACAAGAATTTTAAAGAAGCAAGTCCATCCGCGGGACCCTTGTAAACTGAAGAGAAAGGAACCACAAGGCTGATTAAAAGCTGTACGTGCCATCAAAGACTTTCCTACAAAGTACTGAAGCCTTTCTTTCGTATCAGTTTTGTTTATACCTATGAATATCTTTTCTTTTCTTTTTTTTTCTCTGTGTCATTTTTGTTCATCTGAGAAAATTATATTACTTTGACCTATTTATCTTAGCAGTAAACATTTATTTGAAAACACTAATATTGGAGCTGTAACACTTCTCCCCTCTCACTGGCTGGTTTAGTTTGATTTAGGGTTCAGCATGAAAAATTATTTAACCAACTTTTCTTAGTATAGTGTGAAATGTGAAAGCAACAAACGTGGCATGTTTGCAAGAGGAGTTTGAAGGAGGTTACTTTTAAAAATTGCAAAAATTGTGAAGTGGAAGTCCATCTCCTATAGCCTTCATTAACAATACGTCTTGCAGTCTCACTTTTAGCTGGAATAACATTTCACATAACAATTCAGCAGCAATTTTTCTCAGCACATCAGATGACTGCTCTCTTAAGTTTTTTATAGACTGGTTAACAGGGACTAATTTTGTGTTTATTTCCCATATATAAGTTCATGTTGTGTGCTGTAACAAAACTGGCTGTTGTTCGAGAAGTCCATCTATCTGTTGTAATTGCAGTTGTGTCACACCCACCTCCAGACCAAGGTCCTCACGCAGTTGAATTTATATACACTGATCGAAAACAGCCATTAGAAATGGGTGATCAGTCACTGGCTCGCTCTGTAACTCTAATCTCTCTCTCCTTCGCTCTCTTTCAATTGTACACATGGTGCCTAGAAGTGATACACAAGGACACATGCATTCATAATTCAGAGCCTTTAAAAGCAGTATATGAGATTAAGGATTAAACAGGGTGTTGAGTTCACTCTGAGTGGATTTGTAAAAAGCTGCAGAGGAAAGATTTTTATTTAGAATCATGCTGGCTGTTTCTGGAAGAGAGAAGCGAGAAAAAAGTATGTGCAGAAGAGTTGTTGTGTGCTGCATTTAGTACCACTTATTGAACCTTTGTGCTGTGTGTGTGTGTCTGTCTGTGAACATAAAGAGTGAACTAAAGCTTTGTGATGAGGGATCAGAGAAACTGAGAAGACCTTTTTCCTGTAGTTTGTGTCTGAGTTTAAAGGATTTCCAGGGAGCTTCCTAAACTCGAGGGTGTTTGTATGTGTGTGTGCATTAGTATGTGTATGTATGTGTGTGTGTGTATGTTTGTCAGTGAAAGAGACAAAATAGGAGAGAACCCCTGCAGGGTTACCATTATATACTGTATGAGGCAGACTAGTTAGTGTTTCTATATTTGTGGATATGCATTAATACTTCACAAGGACCAAAACACCCTCAGAAAGATAGAAACATTACAAATCTCAAAAAGAAAAAGAGATGTTAAATGTAAAAGAATCATTACAAATTATTGTTTTATTATTATTGTTATTATTTGTATTATTATTATTACATTTTATTTCAGAAAACAATGTTTCTCAACACATTTTGTATTCAGGTTGTATTTTTTAGACTCTGTCTACTCTGCTGCCGAAAGCACTGTTTGTCATATGAAAAAATAATTCACAAATTTGATCAGAAGTGTTAATATTAGACAGGTTTGGACTTAAAATAATTATTTACATTTATGGTAAAGTTTTCAGGGTGGCACGGTGGTGCAGTGGTTAGCGCTGTCGCCTCACAGCAAGAAGGTCCAGGAGTTTGCAAGCTCTCCCTGTGTTCTTGTGGGTTTCCTCCCACTATCCAAAGGCTTGCAGTAGGTTGATTGGATTCTCTAAAATTGCCCATAGGTATGAATGTGTGTATGAATGGTTGTCTGTCTATGTGTTGCCCTGCGATGGGTTGGCCTCCTGTCCTATGTGTACCCCACCTTAGGCCCGCAGTCAGCTGGGATTGGCTCCAGCTTCCCCGCAACCCGGAAACGGAAGAAGCGGTTTAGAAAATGGATGGATGGATGGATGGATGGTAAAGTTTTCAAATGTAAAAGAATGTATTATTGTGTTATTTGGTGTCTGACAGCCACGGGTCTGTGGAGGTTGTTTAGTTAGCAGTGTATATGCTGCAAGTCATCAGTTCAGCTATAACAGAATGAAAATGCACAGAGAGTTTTATAATGTCTAGCACTCATATTAAACGTGTTGCAAGTAGGACAGGCATCTCCGAAACAGCAGATCTTCTGGAGTGTTCCAGGTATGCAGTAGTTAGTACCTACCAAAAGTGATCTAAGGAATGCCAACTGGTGAATCAATGACAGTCATGGTCACCTGAGGCTCATTGATGCATGTGGGAATGAAGGCAAGTCTGTCTGGTCTGATCAGCAAAATGATATTGCTGAGTATGATAGAAAGGTGGCAAAACTAACAGTGCACCACAGTCTGATCTTTTTTGACTACATGATTAGGGAACTATGAAATATCAGACTGGTGGTCAAAATGCTATGGGTGATTGGTGTAGTTTTCTGTGGCTAACAGCCAGAGTAACTAACTGAGGTAAATGTCTACAGAATCAGTTCAAAGTGTTTGGCCACAGTGCTGAAAAATTGACAGATATTGAGATGTATTTGGGTTGAGTGCACACCAACCTTGCTCAGTTAGTTTGATGCACAGATCAAAACCTGATTTTTTAAGAGACAGTGGACAATACTATATTTAAAAACATAGAATGACTTAGCTGTACTGCAGCTGTATTGCAACTGACCGATTCTCCTGATTGATGCTTAGATCAGGTCCAACTGATTCAACTGTTAAAATGCTTCTGAATGCTTGAAAAACTAAATTAGGTGGGCTAAACTGAGTGTGTAATATTAGAAATTGACTTGTTAGAGGAAGCTGGGGAGGGCTGGGAATCTTTTTGTTTTATCCTCTAGAAGTTTAGAACTTGTTTGTTTATACCTTTCCGTTAAGCAATAGAACACTCGAGGTCATGTGTTATCACAAATAACATCATGGTTGCCATTCGGTTGCAGGCATAAGCCAAGGATGATCAAAGCAGTGATGTTATTTGTGATAGCACATGACCTCAAGTGTTCTATTGCTTTTATACAACAGTTCTATAAAAAAGTAAAGCAAATAAGCCCCGAATTTTGTGTCAGATGTGCTTTAATATTGGCTATTCCTTCTGCCAGAAAGTAGAGCTTTTTGCATTACAGATATCATTAGAGGCATGAACCAGTAGCAATGTCAAATTCAGTTAGACTTTTTCAGTTTATACCAGATTTACTTGAATGCAGTCTTGTTCTAGCTGTGTGTTAAGCATCACATCTTGTTTGTTAATATGTGTTCTGTTCCTTTCTGGCTAAATGTGTTCTGCTATCACAGTGGTCAACTAGAAAGTTTACTTAGATGTGTTCAGACTTCTACCGTCAGCTTGGGAGGGTGCTGTAGTAGTGGTGGGCAATATAGTGCAAATATGTTGTGATTCTTAAAGAATTCTTTACAGTACACAATATATCACAATGTGTATTTTTCTGACATCAAGTTGGAATGGTCAAAAAAGAACCAGTAGTGCCATGTTTAAAAAAAACTATAAACAACTATCAAAATAACTGATTTGTATTCAATGTTTCATCAAGTCTAATGAGACAAAACTAATTATGCTATGTTTGTGACAAAAAAAATGCAGTTGCTTTGTGTGATAACAATATCATACTATACTAATTATCAGCAAAAATATTGACTGTAATTTGCCAGTAATTGCTGCCTTTTTGCAGTATAACAAAACCATGTTAAATATATCTGGCTGAGATTGAGAATAACATGTAATAAGTTTTTTAATTTTTTTCTTTTGCTAAGAATAGTGTTGATGAAAAACATTTTATTTATTTGGAGATGATTTGAATTCAGTGGATCACTTTTTTCATGCGTTTTCACAGTGTATTTATGATTTATATGGGTTTGAGACTGAACTTCAGAATTAGATCATTATTGCAGAACAATTTGTCCTACAGCATATAAGCCTGATCACACTTTTTTCCCATTAGCTGACATAAATCTCATCATTACCATCAGCCTTCACTGTGATTACATCTGCTAAATCTCCATCATGGTCACAGGTATTTGAATGTGATCTGCAACAATGCTGCTAATCCATAATTCCTCATGTCTTAAAGCCTAAAAAAGGGTTGTGAAGCAAAACCAAATCCAAGGTAGAACTAGATCCATCACTAATTAGACTGTATTTCCAGCTAATAAACTAGCAGTCTTTTCCCATTCAGATCTGAGAAGGGTTTTACAGCGTGGTATTTTGTGTAAAGTTGCCATGTGTGTTTATCCTGTAGGCTAGAAGCAGTAGCCCTTTCTACGCTCCCTGTGGCACATCCCCAGGCTGGCACACATGACCTCAGGCCTGAGTGCGCTCTTTGTCTCTGGCTCTGCAGCAGGCCCCACTGCTGTGGCCAGTCTGCTTCAGCACCACCAATTAAAGCAATTGGTTGCTTGATGGAAACCCTCATAAGGTTTGGGTTAGACTAAGAATGACTGTGGGCATCCTCCAGCAGTTACTACTGTGAGGCTTCAACAGCCGATTACTCTGTAGGCTTTATAGTCCGCAGTGCAGATGAGCTTTTTTGAGCCAATAGTTTTTAGAGAGAAAACAGTGCTTTAGAGATCCTGTAGGTTAAAACTTTAGAATATCTTTCAAATAGCTGCTGAGTTAGCCTGTCGTTATGAGCAATATATTTAAGTAACAGTTTAAGGAACAGCTTAATTTATAATCTATGTAACACTTAGACCTATATGTAAACTTTATAATCTAGGTAACACATTTTGATATTCTTGAATTAACCTAGCACAAAGTAAACAGAAATGCACAGAAACAATACAGATTTTGTAATTGCCCATGCTTTATGTGTGCTGTGTGTGTGTGTGTGTGTGTGTGTGTGTGTGTGTGTGTGTATGTGTGTGTGTGGGTGTGTGTGTCTTTGTGTGTGTGTGTGTGTGTGTGTGTTTTGATTGTTAATGTCTAGCTTACACCTTTCCAACAAGAATACAGACTTGCATCACTCTCAATAAACAGTAGGTAAATAAACCTGTGTCAGTTATAGATGAGCATCATTGAAATAGAAAAATATTATATATCAATGACTGTGAGATTCATTTTATGAGAGTTTATGGAAAATTGAGAAAATGTGTCCTGCATTAATACATTCTTAGCAGTGTAGACTCACAAAAATATTTGTTTAAATGCACCTCCTACACATGTTTTTAAGAAGATGGAAAAGCAAGTTGGAGTTTTACAGGGGCGGTTTTAGACCTGTCTTTTTATTTTAGACTGAGGGCAGGGGGATGAAGGGGTGGCATCCCCTTGGATCCTTACTTTGAGCCTTGACTGTTGGCTAGTAAAGGTTATCAATTAATGATAAATTTCCTTTGCCCAACAGACAAGCACATTATGAAGATTTTGTACATTTTCTATATCTTAGAGACTATAGGTTGTCATTCACATCTCACTTGATGTTGACTTAGGTGTTATGTAGGACTTGCTGGCTCTGTAGGAGGAGATTTAATAAAGGCTCACCCACATGGTGGGTGAGATATGCCCTGGCCATTGATGGGCATGCTGGCATAGCCATGTCGCCAGGGATGCTGGGAGCAGGCCTGGCATAGTTATAAATAGAGTTAGCATCATGTGCAGCAGTAGTGAGGGAGCATGGCTCACACTGGCTGAGGGCGCCATGCCCAGAGACGGAAGGAAGGAGACGAGAAACAACAGTAATTCCATCAAAGTCACAGCACTGAGACGAGGAGTCATCAGCGCATTAAGAGAGAGGCTGATGAGGATGTCACATCACACACACATTCAACACACAGATGATTGAATGATGCTCAGTGTACTGAGAATGGCGCAAGGCCATGGCAGTTTAAACACTTGAACCTTAGGTTTATTATTCACTTACTCATTTAAGATGAACAGCAACTAATGTAAAGTAGAGCAACTAATATAAATTTTTGTGGAACTACTACAAATGTAATGTATAAAGTATGCAGTTATGAGAGTAAAGAACTGAAGTGTGGGCCCATATATGGACCCCTAAGCTGGCTTTAAATAGTGATAGCTGAATGTCACTTTACATGCTTGAAACTTACATGAAAGGAAATGTCAAGTGTTGCATGATGTTTTTTGATACAGATGAACCACATGAACATGAAAAATAATATAAGTATTTAAAAAAAAATTAAAACAGGATGGCTTCTTTGAATGTAGTTTTTTGCTGGTAACCAGTCTAACTAGTGAGTAAACTATTCACTTGAAGTTAACATGAGGATAATAATTCATTTATTATTTTTTAATTATTAGGAAAACGTGCACATGCTGTGAAATAGAGGAATGCACTAGAATTAAACTAGCAACTACAATTCGTGTCACAAAATACCACTGGTGCAAAATAGGGCCCTTAGGCACCTTAGTGACCTCATAGTTCAAAGGGCTTAGCAAGTTTCAGAGAAAAATTCTATTTGTGGCCAAACATATCAGGTTTGAAATGTCTTGGTTCACCACATGGTGTGATAGCCCACACATGGCTCACCAGTATACCAGCAATAAAAAAAGAACATATGCTAGTATACGTGCATGCATTAAACTGGTCATGCTAGTAACCTGCTATTCTGGTTAATGCTGGTTTTTCCAGTTGGGAGCAGTGATTCATTTGAATATGACATTCATTATTATCCTCAAGGAATCCATCTTACACCAGGAGTTCCTTATATGACCAATCAGACACAGTGCTGCCTACAAAATGCTGGATAATTCATCAGTTAGTGTTCTTCTTGTCCCATTATTTACCATGCTTTATTAGGCTGCTTTACTATGAAATGGATAGCTTTGTTATTAACTTTCTCCTCTCATATAGATTATATGTGATATGCTAATAATTTAAAGTTGAATAATCAAATGTGCAGTCACAAATTTTACCATATAAAGGCAGCCCTTGAGTTAAAATAAAATTTTTTTGCTGGTTATGAACAGGTCTGATCTTTAGGTGACTGAAGAAGGCTACATTAAAAGGGGGGGGGGGGTATGCAGGATGGAAAATCATGAAGAACTGTGCAGCTCAAGGGGCCTGGAGATAATGATGCACATGTGTGTGGTTGTGTGTTGTGGTCGTATGAGTCAAAGAGACAAATGCATCGGTCACCCTGCCATGACCTAGGCTGTTATGTAAATATGTCTGTGCTGGCATTCTTCAAGGAAGTATAAAGTACAGCTGACTTTGTGCAGAGCTGCAAACCAGTGATGGTCACTGTTTTAGGTCAATGTTTCATCCCAGTTCTACTGTTAGGATTGAGTCTGAGTCTGTTACGTAGTCATGACTGGTAACCCGAGTTGCAGTCGACTGCATTTCCAGGGTTCGAGGTTTGCACAGTAAGGTTTAGACTTTCATTTATAAACTAATACACTGATCTGTAGATGGCTACAAAGTGTTTACTGTGCAAGCCTGAGGATGCCGCCTTAAGCCTCACAGACCAGAGGCACTGCCATACTTTTGAAAGAGACTTGGGAATTAGAAAGGACTTAACTGGGTGAGAAGTTAAAATGTGGCTCTGTTAAGTCCTGAGGGAATGTTAGGAAAGCAATAGCCCAAGATAGGGTATAATCTAAAATTGATGAGAATTTTATGTAATATTGATATCCGCTACATCATGGCGAGTTATGTAACGCTGCATGCACAGAATGCACTGCTAGGTTGTAATCAGCTTTATGTAATCATTGATTATAGAAATTTTTCACACATCACTCATTTTGAAAATGCTTCATTTTTACACTTTTTAAAAATGTTTTATTTCTGCATCAGTGCTTTTTTCAGCATGTGTTGAGGATAATTCTGATGTTGTTTTCCTTCATAGACAAGCTGGGCCTGTTAAATTTGTCACCAATAATTCTGCTAGACTTTGCTGGACATTTTTATGTGGGCCATTAACCAGTTCATTTATGATCTGCACCTTTGGTAAAAAGAGCAGCGTGAATGTCAAAATGATTTTTAGCAATAAAACTGGAAATAATCCAAAAGTAATTAGATAAGATTAGGCTTTCTGAGTAATCAAGAAGATTACATTATGTTAACTGAGCATAATTCTGTCACATTTTCATAATAGTTTGCCCAGCACTGACACTATGTGAGTGCAGTATGCTAAATGCCGTGCAATGCTTCTCCATGTGTGTAGTCTGTCAGCATTAATTATGTCCTCTGTACAATTGCCTGACCTACCCATACGCACATGCACATGCCACCCTGGCTTGTGTATCTGTGAGCCATTCTGCACTGTTTTGGTGACTCTTCCTGTAACCAGAACATCTATCATCTCCCAGGAAGAATCTTAAAAATTGAACCTCCAGGCAATCTGATTACTCAGGCAAAGATGAACCCCTTAATTTAAATGTACTATATGTATGAGTTCACCTTCTACAAGAAAGTACAAATTTAATTTGTGCCTTTGGCAAGGGGAGGAATAAGTAGAGGATAACAGATGTAGACTACAAAATCGGTGTGGACTTAAAACTTGAACCCTAAGCCAGTGGTGCAGTTAATGACTCTAAAAGATATATTTCAGTAACTATAAAGTATTTTTTGGTTACTTCTATGAAACTAATTTAAAAGTTACATGAGAGATTGAGGCATTGGAGTGAACTGAAATGTGGAACCACATGTCTGTCTCATTGGGGAAGAGACCAGCACAGATTGGCAATTTCCCTGCTCTAACAAATATATTCAATCTGGTAATTTACTGAATTTCAGTTGGTTGTGTCTGAGCATGTAAATCATCAAACTGTACCTGACTCTGACCCTCTGTGATGTTGACCTCTGGTTTAAATGGTTAAATTTAGAGTTTGCCACTTTGTTTTCTTGTTCATTTTCAGAGGTGTCCATAGTGGAACTGATTTAAGAGATCTCTGCTTTCAGTGGATCCCCTCACTGATACAGCAACAACATGCTTCAACTCCATCTCAAAAGCCCCCTTCTTTCCTTTGCTCCTTGCCTGTCTACAGTCATTCTCTTCCTCCTGGGTCTTACTGAGCCCTCACATGCTGGCTCCGATATGTACCAGAGCAGTCCAGGGAACTGTTCTGGCAAGTACAGCTGCTCTGAAGGCGTAGTGCTCCCTGTTTGGAATCCCCAGAACCCCTCGGTGGGTGACAAGGTGGCTCGTGCTATCGTCTACTTTGTTGCTCTCATCTACATGTTCCTGGGGATGTCAATCATTGCTGACCGCTTTATGTCTTCCATCGAGGTTATCACCTCACAGGAGAAAGAGATCACAATCAAGAAACCCAACGGAGAAACCACCACGGCTACCGTACGCATCTGGAATGAGACAGTATCCAACTTGACCCTCATGGCTTTGGGTTCTTCAGCTCCAGAAATTTTGCTGTCTGTGATTGAGGTCTGTGGCCACAATTTTGAGGCAGGTAACCTTGGTCCCAGCACCATTGTGGGCAGCGCTGCCTTCAACATGTTCATCATAATTGCTATCTGTGTCTATGTGGTGCCTGATGGTGAAGTGCGAAAGATCAAGCATTTGAGAGTCTTTTTTGTGACGGCAGCTTGGAGCATCTTTGCATACATCTGGCTCTACCTGATCTTGTCTGTTTTTTCCCCTGGTGTGGTGGAGGTCTGGGAAGCTGTGTTGACCTTCCTCTTCTTTCCTATTTGCGTGCTCCAGGCCTGGATTGCAGACCGCCGACTGCTCTTTTACAAGTATGTACACAAGCGCTACCGGGCTGACAAGAACCGCGGCATCATCATTGAGACGGAAGGTGATGGGATGTTCACCAAGATGGACATGGAGATGGATGGGCAGGGGTCCAACTCGCACCACAAAGAAGTGCTGGATGGCATGCTGGCAGGTGTGGAGGAAGGAGGGGGTGGAGGGGCAGGTGGAGGAGGGGGAGAAGAAGAAGAGGCACGAAGGGAGATGGCACGTACCCTGAAGGAGTTGAAGCAGAGGCATCCAGAGAAAGACATGGAGCAGCTGATCGAGATGGCTAACTACCAGGTTTTGGTTCAGCAGCAGAAGAGCAGGGCCTTCTACCGCATCCAGGCCACGCGCATGATGATTGGGGCAGGAAACATCCTGAAGAAGCATGCTGCAGATCAAGCTAGGAAAGTGGTGAGCTGCCATGAAGCCAATGCCCAAGAAGAAGACCCTCATACCATTTACTTGGAATTTGAGCCCTCACATTACCAGTGCTTTGAAAACTGCGGATCCCTCAAATTGGCTGTGGGCAGACATGGCGGAGACAGTGGATGCACAGTAAAGGTAAGCATTAACACTGTTGCCAAAACATTTTTACAACCTGCTGTGCACCTGTCACTTTATGACCATTAAGATAATATTAGGCCTTAAATGCACAGAGGCATCTTGGTGGTAAGAACAAGCTCTCAAAGCTATTAGCTGATCACTCCATTTTAATGGAAAATTATGGAGATGAATTATATTATACAGCACTACTTACTTAGCATCATTTGCAATTATCTTAAGTGAATTATCTTTCCAGCATTTAATATATTATGTGCACCACATGAAAGTAAATATTATGAAAGTCATGGAAATAGAATTAATTTTGTGGAAATTAGATGAAAAGATTGGATGTTTGGTGAAGAGTTTTCTCAGAGAGGAATATTGTTTATAGCTACATTCATACTGGCTGACATACAGTTGCTAGTGATTTTACACAGTTTACATCATGTATAAAGGTTCTGGCTTTATAATAAAAACTTAAATCGGAGATAGCCAAAATATGAATCAGAGTTGTTCTAGGACGTTATTTTAAGTTTATTAACATAACAATCAATAAATAGAATAGACACAAAACCCACTAAAAACGGATGAATGAATGGCAGAAGAATGGCAACAAACTAATTTAATCTATAATTCATAATTACGTTTATAGTATTATTAGTAGCAACACATTATTGCCTCCTTACCCAGTCATTAACTGCTGGGAGAGAGTAGATCATATGATGAAATGCTAATTTTTATTGATTTAAAGAAATGCAAGAGTTGGCACAATATCAAAAATGTTTTATTCTGATACCATCTGTAATATCACTATGCTTTATATCAAACTGTACTATGGCAAAAAAAGTTTGAAAAACTCATCACTACCTGAACACAACATTTTTATTGGATTTTATTGTATAACAAACATTTTACCCTCTTTTAAAACAGTGCCTACAGATAAAGATGTTTATAACTGATAATACATTAAAAAAGTAAGTACACATTTACACATGAAATCCATAAAATTAGAATAAGGTGTTAAACGCTAAATAAAATAAAAGCTTTTAAATAGAATCTCCTGCAGGTGGAACCTATCTTATTTAAACCTGTTTTTTAGAGTTGTTTGGCCACAGTAACAGTACATGTGAGGCGTAATACAAAAATAGCTTTTCAGTGGAAGAACCACATACTAACTGTGACGCATGGTCATGGGCATTTTATTGTTTAGGGTTGCATTGCTGGCTCAGGAACTGTGCTACTTGCAGTCATGAATTTTGCATAATATTAAAAAGAGCTTAAAGATAATGTGAGGCCATCTGTCCAAAAGTTGAATCTAAGGTTGACTTTTCAACAGGATAATGGTCCTAAGTACACCAAAGAATCCACCAAGAAAAGAAGAAATTGAGGAAATGGCCTAGTCAAAACTCAGATTTTAGCTTTATTGAAATGTTGTGGGGAATAGTCATACATGCAAGAAAACCCTCACCAACATCTGAAGGAATCTGTAGTTAGTGTAAGCAACTAGCTTATGTATGTATGTATTGAAGTTCCTCTCGGTGGTAGTTTAAGATCTTGGGGTATGTATTTATTGCAGTAGTTGCTGTCTGTAGTAGTATAAGCACTTGCCATATGTATGTATTATAGCAGTTGCGTTTATTTATTTTACAATTACAAGAAATGCGTTGGTTTCTTGTGGCACCACCTTCAGTGTTACCCTATGCAATGCGAACGCTTGATTGTTTCCTCTGTCCTGGTAGTCACTTTGGATAAAAGCGTCAGCCAAATGAATAAATGTAAATGTAAATGTAAATTAAGGAATTTTCCACTGATGAGTGATAGGATTTTTCAGCAAGCAGCTGTAAGTAGCTGTAAGTGACTGGATTATGTTATACTACCAACACTAGCTTCTGGGGCCAATGGTGTACTTACTTTCTACAAAGAAAGGTATTAACATCTATTCATGTATTTTTTGTTGAATAAATGATTGAAAACGCTATATTTTTTAAGTTTTGTTAACATATCATCACCTTCATCTTTTGTTTGATTGAATATGATGAAAAAATTGACAATTTTCACTGAACATTCTCATTTCTAATTCGCTACTTTTGGAGGAAGGAGAATTTGTGTAAATTTGATTTTACAGTGAATCACCCCTTTAAGGAGTGAGCGCTTTTCTCTCCAAATCCCTGGCAGTGTTGTTGCCCTTGTTTAAAAGCCTCGGGCCAGTGCATTTAAGCCTCTCAGCACTCTGTAGCTTTATAATAGCACTTTATTTAAGGCAATGCTCTTTCCATAGGTAGACTACCGCACTGAGGATGGCACAGCTAACGCTGGCTCAGATTATGAATTTGCTGAGGGCACACTGGTCTTCAAACCAGGCGAGACCATAAAGGAGCTGACAGTTGGCGTGATAGATGATGACATCTTTGAAGAAGATGAGCACTTCTACGTTCACCTCAGCAACCCACGGGTTGTCCACCGAGCTGAGGTTTCCGTCCTGGACCCCAATGCTGTAGCCCCTAGCATCTTGGGCTCCGTCCCTGTTCAGCCCAAAGCTGCGCTGGGTAACGCCCACACTGCCACGGTCACCATCTACGACGACGACCATGCTGGCATCTTCACATTTGAGAGTGCGTCCACACGTGTGAGCGAAAGCGTGGGTGTCATGCAGGTGAAGGTGCACAGGACATCTGGAGCGAGGGGTAAGGTGGCAGTGCCTTACCATACCACAGAGGGCACTGCTAAGGCTGGAGAGGACTACGAAGAAGTGGCTGGAAAACTGGAATTCCTCAACGATGAAACCATGTAAGTGAAAAGAGCTTTACATGTTTCATCAGAAGGAACTGAAAGCATCTTGACTGTTAAGTCTTAATTGTTAAAGGTGTAAAAGTGCACCAATACATTATAATACATCAGTATCAAGGTGGTAATTCAGTTACATTGATTTTTGAATGTTGGAATTAGTTATAGTAATTGGAATTGGTTGAGTTAAACTATTGAATTGTTTCCTAAAGATTTGGAATTGAATGGAAATGTAAAGTCAGAGTTTTTTAAAGCCCTATTGATTATTTACAAACACACAAGCTGGAACCAACCATGGATGAAGGTTGTACATTTCGTCTAACTTGAAATCTGTATCAGGGGAAAGATTTTTAGACTTCTCTTTGCAGTTTCATTGGAGCATTATCTCAGTAATCCATCTTTTGACCTTTTCTGGTCCCTGAGGTGGAAAGTGATAGTGAATGGGATTTCTGTAAAAGATACATAAGGATGATGGCAGATGTTGTTCCACAGGGCTTTACCTGAAAGAGAGGGAGAGAGTTAACCAGAGTGAGTGAAGTATGAAGACTGGAAGAGAGCCAAGAGAGGGAGAATGAAGGAGAGATAAAGATACTGAATCTTTTCTAATAGCTGACAATCAGTATGCTGCAAGCCTTTGCAGAAGTCGCTGCAGGCCGATGCATCAACTGTCTGATAAGAAATGCTATAGAAAATGTAAGGAAGCCAAACGGGGTTGAATGCCTTATGTTTTATATTAACCCCTTTAGATTTCTTTATTTTTGGACTCTTACACCTTAACTACTGTATTAATATTGTCCATGTAGCAACAGAATAATCCACCTTAGGATGTGGACATCCATTTATGTTAAATAGTTAATTGTCCCTCATGTCTGTGGTTGTAACCAGCCCTGTAGGTGCCTAGGTAAGTGCTAAATAAACAGTCTGCATGATGTGCAGCTTAATGGTATTATACAGTGGTTTGAAAAACAGTTTTTTATTATTTAGGGAGAAAAAAAATCCAATCCAAAAAAAAAAAAGTAATTGCCCCCTGAACCTATTAACTGGTTGGGCCACCCTTAGCAGCAATAACTGCAATCAACCGTTTGCGATAACTTGAATTTTGGCCCACTCATCTTTGCAGAATTGTTGTAATTCAGCTTTATTTGAGGGTTTTCTAGCATGAACCGCCTTT
>JBBPDA010000025.1:9429489-9439877 GCA_037974385.1 Arnoldichthys spilopterus
CATTTAAGTGTGACAAACATGCAAAAGAATAAGAAATCAGGAAGGGGGCACATAGTTTTTCACACCACTGTATGTCACTAGATTGTCCAGTTATAATACAAAACCTTTGGGTAATAGTTGACTATAGCAGCAGAAAAACAGCAGTGTATACCCAGGAGACTTCAGAAAACAGATTCTATGTTGCACAATAAACCCAAAGTACTTTACTGGAATGGAAATTCTACAAAAGTTAAAAATTGTAACACTATTGCAGCAGAACGTGCATGAACTAAACAAACTTTTGTAGTATACTGGTAATGCAAGGTACCATGATTACCTAGTTCAAATTACTTTTCAATACAAGATTGCTAGACTTTCAAAAACAATTTTTTCACAGCTCAATGTTCAGCTGAACAGCTCAATATTCTCTGCTGTCTGGGAAAAACATGTTTGCATCTAGATATAGATTGTTGTTGTCTCTTAAAAGTACTGCACAGGAACATGGATAACTATTAACCTGTCCCAAAGTACATAGTAGAAGTAAGTGCACACTAATGTGACATATTTCTGAATTTGTAAAATGTGTGCACTTGCTAAGACTACAAGTTTCCAGATCAATATTGACAGGCAGTTGACTGACATTTTTACAATATTAACACTCTTTCCAGATACTTCCTGAAAATGACACTTGACAACTTTTTTGAAAAGAATGACTATATTTCACACGGTGTTCAGAGATTAATCTGGTATTGTGATCATCTAAAGCTGGATGGTACTGGGAAATTCAATAGTAGGATGTTTTCTAAATATATAATGAGATCATGGTTATGTATTTTAAAGCATTTATTTAAAAATGTATCATCTAATCTAGTCTAAAACATCCAGGAAATGACATGACAGGAGATGATAAAACCTGAAGTAAAATCAACTCAGAAGTTATAGTTAAGTAAGTGTGTTTGGATGAATGATTATGTGAGAGAGAGAAATCATAAATTGTTAGGGGCAGCAGAATGATAGAGGGAGATGATCCTACAGAGATGGATCAACAGATGAATGAGGAAGGCTAGATGGTTCTACCAGAGTGATGGAGCAGCAAAAAGAAGAGTGAGGGATGAAGTGCAGGTCCAGTGCGTGGGCTGAGCAGAATTAAACACCGTTGTGATGATAAAGCGAGAGGGATGATTTGGAGAGAGAAGAGGTGAGAGGCAGGTGTGCGGGCGGAGGAAAGGTAGAGTGAGCAGTGAGTGAGCATGAGAGAGAAATAGAGAGAGAGAGAGAGAGAGAGAGAGAGAGAGAGAGAAATGATTTGTATGAGCAGTTAGCCCTCAATGTTCACAGCGTTGGTTGACTGAAGAGGGTGAAAAGAAAGCGAGGTTGTGTGGGAGTGTGTGTGTGTGTTTTGTGTATATGAGCCACACATGTACCATGATGAAAGCTTTGCTAGTCATACAATGTGTGTTGTTTGGAGTCTATTGTCACTTTAGTTTCGTGTGTTTATTTCATCAGTGTGTGTCTGTGTGCATGTGTGTGTGTGCGTGTGTGTGTGTGTGTGTGTGTGTGTGTGTGAGTGGATGTTGCTGAGTGTGAAGGGGGCATGTTGGAAGAGTGTGTGTGGGTGGATTGAGTAGATAGGCCTACGAGTATGTGTGAGTGCAGAGATGATTCTACTATTAGGTATGTACATCTGATACTGTACAGCTATGGAATATGTTTGCAAATGTGATGTGAAATGTGTGGAAAAAACTGAACCGATATGCAGAAAGAGCGGGAGCTCTGAGAAACATTAATCCTTTGTACTTGATGCAGAATAATAAAATTAAAGACCTGAACTTGATCCAAAATGACAGAAAAAAAGCTTTATTAAAATTGAGGATATAGAAAAAACAAAGACACTTCAACTTGATTTGTGGCAGATTAGCTCTACAGTGCTTATAGCAGAGTAACCCAACACTTGCTAGTCTATGCTATCATTTCACTTTCACTTTCACTTTCATAACAACATTTGGTAACAAATCATTATGAGCATATTTAATAACTATATAGAGCCAGCCCATACACAGTGTTTACAGCACACATTAGCCATTTTATCCAAAGAGGGAGTGTAAATATGTTTTAGAATAGGACTGTGCAAAAAAAAAAATGGTATTCATATTAGAATCTTGATTTGTTAGTCAGCTGGGATTGGCTCCAGCTCCCCCACGACCCGTAAACGGAAAAAGCGGCTTAGAAAATGGATGGATGGTTGGATGGATTTGTTAGTCAATGTGATTTGATGGAAGACCAGTGTCGATTCTACAGATCACAGATTGCAGATCATCTGCAGTGATCTCAGCATCATCACTGCTATGCTAGTACACAAACTGCAGTGGGCATGGCCTGAAGTTTAAAAAAAAACTGAAACAGCCTGGAAGGCCTGGTACTCAACAGAACACCACTAGTGCTCATTGGACTATAATTATCAGAGCCAGGACAAACTGTCTAGAACATCCACAGCCAGCGTTACCCATAGGTAAAATGTGATAGACAAGTTCCCTCCCTTTGCCCCTTTAGTGATGCATTGCCTGACTGCCCTAATTAACAAATCATGACCATGACATATTTGTACCTGCAGCAACCTATCTGCGTCAAGTTTTGTGAGAACAATAATGAAAGCTTCTGCTTTAGCGCAGGCTTGTATGGCTTTTTTCTGCTGTTGATATGTTACAGAGCATACAGTAGACTTACTGAAGTTTGGACAGGTTAGTTTCTCTTTCATCTGTTTTACACAGAACTATTGCAAATCGTTTATTTGTTTTGTTTGTTCAATACTTTATAAAGCAGTTTGTTGATGTGTTTGCAATAGCTCTCTATTTCTGTTCAACATGCGCTACATGCAAATTTAGTAAACATTTACAGCTTTTCTTACAAAATGATGTTGAAGAATCATAATCACAATTCAAAAATGATCAATAATCATGCAAACTTTTTCAGAGGAAAGCAAATATAGTGTTATGACGGCAGGCTAAGAGATTCAGATTTTTCTCTACTATTTTTACTTACTGCTAAGTAAAGCATGTTTGAACGTACTTTATGCATATGCGCTCTTTAAGATTGCCACATTGCCATAAATCTGTGTTTAAAAAACTTGACTTGTCACTTTAGTAGTGTGTCTTCCTAAAAACGTGTTCCTGATTTCTGGAGACATTATCAGTGCTATATTGGCAGGATTTTCAGTCCTTATTCAATACAATTACATTACACACAGCAAACAAGAGAGCACAGCAAGCATAAAAGGGCAGGAGCTCAAGCCCCATCTGGGCTCTGTGTGAGCATATGCCAGTTTTAGATCAAATAACTGATTCGCAAAGTAAATTCCATAGCGTGTGTGCATGTGTGCGTGTGGTGTGTGTGTGAACATATGAAAACCAACACAGCTGCTGGATCTAATTGCTTTTCAAACATACAACTCAATTATATTAAACCTACATACAGACTGTTAATGGTAGTCTAAGGAATGGACATGCACCATGTTTTAGTTTTGTTTAGGAATGTAATGGTGGGAACACAAGAACAGGAACATTACAATATTGGTTCTGCCCAGTGTGCTTTTCTATTTTTCAGTCCGTTTCTGAGCAAGACCCAAACAACACTTCTTCCTCTAGAACTGCATCTGAAATCCACATCACTCATGTGCCCCAAAAGATTTTCATTTTCACTCATTTGCATCTGCTCTCTAAAGTCAAATAAAAGCCAAACCTGAAATTTTTATTTAGCCTGCCTGCAGAAGCGGACACTCCTCTTGATAATAAGTGTTGCAAATAAACTAAATGCTAATTACTCTTCAGCTGTGTTTATTTGTGATCTACTCAACTCTTTTTGTTGGAAGAAAATCCAACTCCCTTAGTAGGCCTGTGTCTCTGGAGCTGCCATCTCAAGAGACAGAGTCAGGCTTAAGCTTCACAGGAATTCGAAAGAGCAACAGAACAGCATAGATGAGAAGGTGCTTATAAAAGACTAAACGTCACTGCATTGGAACAATGTCAGACTGGAGCTTAGTGTGCTGCATAACTGCAGGTGTAACTGCAGGTGTAAAGAGTGCTACATAACCTTAAGGACTGAGCCACAATGTCAGACATATATGACAAAAACAGAAACTTTTTCTTAAAAATGAGAAATTGATATTAAAATACTTTGACTTTAATATTTTTAAGACAATTAAACTAACCATTATTTGGATAAATATTAAGCAATTGTAGCAGCAAACATTTAATTTTACTTTATATTTATATGAATTTTGTTGCACACAGAGTTTAGGTTCTGATTGCTTTATGACTATATAATGACCTGCAGACACCCTGTCAATTATTCAAATTCAAATGTAGTCACAAAGCCAACTCATTGAAAACTTCAGAACTTTGGATTTTCCCCTAAGCTTGAAAAAAGTGTCTTTTGTGGGATATTGTAGAGATTTTGGTGTGTTTGGACAAAGAGGCCACCAAAGTATCAGTCCATTCCACTTCTGCTTATGTTAAACACAGGCACAGTTAGCAACGTTGAAAATAAATGTTAGGAGGATAAATAGCTTGAACTGGGACCAAATCGTATAGAGTTTTAGGACAAATTATTGAATTTAAAGGTCAGTGGGGAATGAAAAAGATAAAAGGATGACAAACTATCTTGTATCAGATGCCCTGTTCTGCTACCATTTGTTTGGAGTGCAGCCATGGAGTGCACATCAGTATAATGCAGAAAATGTGTTTTAAAGATTAACACAGCATCACAGTCTATCAATTTTGGGTTTGATGTGGAAGATGGCATTAATATGCTTGTACTTTCAAAAACTTAACATGCTCTATGTCTGTTGAAGAGGTTTTAACACAGTGAGTTGCAAAAATGTTTTTCTTGTGTAATAATTGGACTCTATTGGACTCAAATAGAGTAGTATAGAAATAAAGTAGAGCCTGGTTTACATTAAGTCATGTTAAAACATTTTTTAACATTTTAAATAAGATTTTATACTAAATTAAATAAAAAACTGATGAAACCTTTGGAACACCGCTCCATATTAAAGAGAAGAATATGAATACTCAAAAAACATACCTGAAATTGCTGTTTAGGTTCTTTTTCTTTTAAGATCTGTTTAGAAAAACATCTTCACATGCCATTGTTCACATGCCCCCCGCACCTCCTCCACCATTGGGGGTCCATGTCAGTGATTTCTGCTGACCAGACAGCTGAACCACCTCTGCCAAACAGCTCAACGGAAGCTTAACTCACTTATTCCCCAGGCAGCGGAATTCAAGAGAGCTGACACCAGACAACAGGTGCCTGGGGAATTCTGTGTGTGTGTGTGTGTGCGCATGTGTGTGTGTGTGTGTGTGTGTATGACTGCATGTAGATGAAGCAAGCATTTCAGGTTGTTCTGTGAGACTGAATTAAAACATATTTCCAACATTACAAAGGTGTCTGGCATACAGTAAACTGGGGCTCCAAGTTAACATTTGTACTAAACCATTGGATTACTATAATTTCACCCATGACACTCCACAGCAGGGCTGCACAGTGTGTAATTTGTTAATCATATCACAGAACTGGCTGATATTAGAAGCTACAATATGCAAATGAGTTTCTAATAAATGTTTTCTGTGCACTCAGATGTTCCAAATGTGTTTCTGTAGGTGTTTTGACTTGTGAAGCCACTCAAATGAGAAAAATGAAACATGAATATACCACATTAAAGGTTCACAAGTGCATGCAAATATACTGCACCTCTTTCATGTTTCAGTGTTCTACACACACTGTCAGCTTGGTCAACTGGAATCCCAACATAAATCAGCAAATCTAGCAACTCCAACCTAAATACAAGTCACTGAGCTAATCTGTATTTCTCTAGAGCTCATTTAACCTGGCAATGGTTGCACCAAAGCATGCACTGGTGTGCAGAGCATAAATAAGTGCATTTTATTGTATGTAGGCATCGGGGCAAAAACTGAATATGTTGATAGTCAAATATTTATGTTAATCAAAAAATGATTTATATACCTGTGGTCTATAATTCTGAAGAACTTTAACAAAAGTGTTTGGCATTTTTTGTAAAAGCTTTTTAAATCTTTCTTGTTACTGTAACTGACTTACACTGTAAGCTTTAGGGAAATGTTTTTGTTTAAAATAATCAAAGGAAAAGTTCTGATCCTGTTTAGGAAATTGCCAGCATGAAGAAAAGCGTGTCATTTTGTTTTGTGCATTTTGATGCATGATATACAATATATAGTAAATGATACAATAATAAATATGTAGATTGACTTTATAGCTTTATCATTTAATCCTTTTAACATTTTAACATCCCAGTCTGATGTTATTTTTATATGTGAATAAGTCAGACTTACAAAATGTTTTATGTGACTCTATCCTTCATTTTAAGAAAATGGTGCCCTTTCTTATTTATCTTATTATCTTGTTTTTGAACTTTCTGCCATAGCTGTTATTTTTCTGACTTTCCAGATTAACTCATTATCCTGCTGTAGGTTGGATGCCGCTTTGAAAATGTAAATGTAAAATCAATATAGAGAAAGACAACATTTTTGGGGGACATTTTTGATAATACTGAATGATTGTTTTAGCTTCATTAGCAATATAATCACAACATTGAATTTTGCCCATAATGTGCTGCCCTATCCCACTGAGTGTCTTAGATGTAATGATGAGTAAACTATGCGTCTGAATGTCTCCATGCATGTGGGGACATGGGCCATAAATGTACTTGTTCTTTCTTTATGCATGTGCGTCTGGGGGTGTGTGACTGCAGCGTTCTTGGTCGCCGTTTCTTGTCCTCCAGTATTTTCTTATAGAGAATCCAGGCTGGAGACAATGAGATGAAAGGGAAGGGAAGTGGGGAAAGGGGGCGCTTATATAAGCACGGGATGTGAGGGCAGAAGACATGGCTGGCAGGAGCTCAGAAGAGATGCTGTGTGAGTAAGGCCCGGAGTGGATCGATATGTGCGGCATTCCACTCAGTTCTGCTTTTTTCGTGGCTTTCTGTGTGTTCACCCGTGAATGTGCATGACAGATCGATAGCGACCCGGCATTCTTACACATACAATCTGCAAGTAGCGGGGCCGGAGGTTTAAGAATGCGTGGGACTGTGCTCTGTGAGCTAATTTAAACTTGCATACTAAAACATGAAGGAGCCAGCTCTGTTCAAGCAAAGCATAGCTCGTATTAAAAGTGTGAGATGGTCCTCAGATGGGCCAAACATTACAGAAGCTTACAAAAAAGGTTAATGTCTGATATAGTTTTTGTTTCTGATCAATACTCTGGGAACTGGAGTTCTAAGTTTATTTATGCATTGTGGAATTAAGCACTTTATCTCAGTTAACTCCTCTGTAGACAGTGCAGACCGCCTGGCAAACTTTTTCTGAGATGTGTTTACAACCGATGGAGGGAACTTTTCCTTGGCCACTACAACTTGCTTTTTTTGTTACATCAATATGTCTTTGCCTAGTTGCAGCCATGTTGCATCACCTGACCTGAATACAATGTGCTGATTCGCTGATAAAATTCATACAGTTACGTTCAAGAATAGCCCTGAAGTTCGAAATTTTTACTGACTCTCATTCAGTAAAATTAACAAATCATTTCAGGTTTCGACATCACTACTGGCGTTTTTCAGCTGTGAAACATGAATTTGAAATGCCATGGACAATGATGGCTTTTGTGACGAAAAAAAAATGTTCAGAGTGTGCTGTGTATAAAGAACAACTCATGATACTTATACAAATAAACTCTCAAAACTGACTCTGAGCTGATGGCCAAATTGAGCAGCAGGTTTCCTTATCTGTAGCAACAGTTTGACTGTTATTTAGTTTTAAAAAATCTGCTAAGTCTGCCTGTGTGATGCTAATGTTATTAGAATATTTACCCTTGGTAACAGATGTTCTGCTAAGTTGGGAAGCAGTGGCAAACAATAAGCAAAACTACACAAAAAATTAATTGATTGATGCATATGGAAATGTAATATACATTTTTAAATAAGTGTTTTAAAAACGTATTTAAAAAGACTGGGTTCCTGTGTAAGATTTGAGCACATACTGACCGAATGTGCAGACTGAATAGCTGGAGAAGCTGAGAAGGGGTACCCTAACACACGGTCATGTCAAGCAGAATACAAGGCCTTTGTCTCGATCCAATGGGAGAGTGTTCTCTAGAGTGTTCAGAAATTGCTGTCATTGATCAAAACTACGCATCTGGGAGCTTTCTATCAGGGCAAAGTGGGTGGGTGGGAGGAGGGCTTATCCTAAAGACATGCTTAATGCTTTTTTCACTTATATCATGTATAAATTCAAGTGTTTACAAATTTTTGTTAGAAGGCTGGCACAGCAGGCATTGATCTAGCATTCTTTTGGATCATTTTAATGATCTATGCCTTACCAAACTGTGTAGTATATAATAATAGTAGTTTTTTTAATATAAAACAATAAAAAAAATATCGGACTTCATTAAAAAATTGTATCAAACCTCAAAATATGTATTGTTGGGGTCCGAGCTGCAAGCAGAGCTTAGCGTAGAACCGATGTTTGGGGAGGAAATAGTAGACAAGTTGGCAGATGCAAGCTGAAGCTGGGATAATGTTTTTGGCAAAGACTCATTTAGGGAGCATGCTGAAGATTTGCTTGTACGATTTCTCATTTGTAAACATAGCCATAGAAAAAGAAAATACGCTGGTGCGAAACGCATACATCCATACTCATGTGGCCCTGACAAGTGCTATTGCCAAGGGAAGGTATATGTCAAACATGGACACTCCACTGTCAGCCCAGATGAAGACAAAACACCTTTTTTCCCTTAAGAAGGGAATTAGAGATTGAATGGGGAAAATCTTTCCTGCAGTGAGTGACAGTGCTTATTAGCATTTTGCTGTGTGTTGTACTGTTGAAAAAAAGGCACTGCTCCTACACACACTCTTTAAGCCCTGCTCCTCCCCAAATACACACACACAGACACACATGCACAAGCAGCAGAACATGAAGGCCTTGCCAAGGCAGCTATGGTTGAGCTTCCCAGTTAATTCTGATGCCATAAACTGCTGCTTCAGATTTGCTCAGATTGGAAACACTATCTGATCTACTAATTCGCTATCGGATTAGGGAAGCCTCTCAAAGTGATATTTTGTTTAATCCTTTAAAGCCCTGTTCTTCTCTTTCTTTTCCACATTCGGCTTTGCTGGGTAATTGAGCTTGCCTGACTGACCACAAAAGGAGTGTCAGTAAACAGCTCACAAAGCCATTTGGTGACAAGTGTATCTTTAAAGAAGAATGTACCAGATTAAATATTTTAACTAAAAGATAGAAACAAAAGGATACAAGAAAGTATTGGTGAGTGTGTTTTTCGTTTTTAACTAAACCTTCAATGTCTTAAAACATAAATAGGTTTCCTTGCACAGATAAAATACATTGTGGCCAAAGAAATGCTTCACCATTAACAGAGAACAGCCTTCACAAAATATCTCTTCCCAGTCACATGGGATCATACTGGTCATTTTTTCTCCAGCCTCCCTCTATTGAAACACCCATTTTTCCCCTCTCTCTGAGGCCTGGGCTGCAGAAGCATTGTTTTTCATCAATCCTTCCATCTCTTCAGGCACCTGCGGAGGGTGTATGGCCCCAGGTCCAGAGCTGTTTAATTTCACACAGGCTGCACAAATAGAAAACAGTGAAAGAAAGAAATCAATAAAAATGAAAAAAGAACATGAATGAAGGCAAGGAATGGATGGTGAACCTAGCACTTGTTCTATTTTGGGGAAGGAATAAAAAATAATTGAAGTAATATACCTTACATTGCAAATCTTGTAAGTAGTTCTGTGTGTGTGTGTATGTGTGTGTGTGTTTGTGTGTGTGTGTGTGCGCATGTGTGCGCGTGTGTGTGTGTGCGTGTGTGTGCGTGCACATATGTGTCACCCCAAAAAAGAGAAGGTAAGGCAGTGCTAACTTTAGTGACAATGTTAGTTCAATCAGAAAAAGTTAGGATGCTATGGAAAGTGCAAATAAAAAAGAAAGTAGTGATTTCTAAATTTACTTTGACTTATTTCACTGCAGACAATATGAACACAAAATATGTCATGTTTTGTCTGGTCAACTTCATTTCATTTCAAGTTCAGTTCAAGTTCAAGTTTTATTGTCATATACAGGTAACAATGAAACATCATTACCAACAATGAAATTCCGGGACTCCGGGACTTGTACAAATAAATATTAATAAAATAATCGAAGTAGAATAAAATAGTAAGAAAAGTTTAAAAAATACAAGGAGAATTAAAAACATTTTTTTTCTAAACTACAAAAACTATTTGTAAATATGCATCCTTTTCTGTCATTCAGACCTGCAACACATTCCAAAAAAAGTTGGGACAGTAAAGCATTTACCACTTTGTAATG
>JBBPDA010000025.1:9454559-9480075 GCA_037974385.1 Arnoldichthys spilopterus
GAGAAGGTCCTGGGTTCGATCCCCGGGTTGGCCACAGGTGCCTTTCTGTGCAGAGTTTGCAAGCTCTCCCCGTGTTCGCGTGGGTTTCCTCCCAGTGCTCCGGTTTCCTCCCACTGTCCAATGGTTTGCAGTAGGTTGATTGCATTGGAAAATTGCCCATAGGTATGAATGTGTGTATGAATGGTTTTCTGTCTGTGTGTTGCCCTGCAATGGGTTGGCCTTCTGTCCTGGGTTTACCCTGCCTTAGGCCCGCAGTCAGCTGGGATTGGCTCCAGTTTCCCCATGACCCGGAAACGGAAGAAGCGGTTGGATGGATGGATTTTAAGCTCAATGAAAGAATAAAAATCATTAACTAAAATCAGTTAAACAAATGCTATTTTTAAGTGTGTTTTTTATAGAAAACAAAACATAATTTGACCAGGCATGTTCAAGCATGCAAAAAATGGTGACAAAATGGCCAAGCAAATGTAACAAGCAAATGAAATGTACTCAGTTCTGATCTAACTTCATACCTGCTGCATGAAGACAGTCAACAATAGTTATAAAGTTTAAAGGAAGGTGTCTCAAACCCCCCGCCACCCCCAGTTTTGAGGGATAAAAAAATATTTTAATTAAATGCAAACTTGAATGACAAGAGAGTTGATCGTTTTCCCTAAGATCATGCATTCTCCAGAATGTTCGACAGATGGCTCTCGACTTGGTTCTTTTCCCCCCACAGACTGTTGAGCCACACAGCAGCTCAAAACACTTATTAGACAAAAGGGGAGAAAGAAAAGGATGCTCTGAAGTGGAGAATATAATTAAATAATAAAACAAAAGCCTCATGGGGAAAGAAAGGAAAGGGAAAAAGAACCTTAGAACAGCCCTTAATTTAATTAACCCAAAACACCTCAGCAGATACATGACAGTAAAAAAACGTATAAGACATAAAAGTGATTGAACGTGGCTTCCTTTATTACCAAAGTGGCACTGCATGAAGCTCCAAACAGCAATTATGGGGACTAGACATTTATTATAGCTTTTGGGTTTCTTTTAATACTGGCATCACTATGAGCCTACTTGTGTAGTCTGCAATAGTGGTTGTAGTAGATCTTTATGTGCTGAACATGCACAAGCACGATACAGAGAAGCAAACATTTTGCAATTATATTGCTAAATACACCAATCAGCCATTATCTTACAAACACTGGCAGATGAAATGAAGAACATTATCTCATTATCTTGTCACAATGGCACCTGTCAAGATGTAGGACATACTAGGCAGCAAGTGACCAGTCGGTTCTTGAAACATATAGAGTTGGAAAAAATGGGCAAGCATAAGGATAATATCTGATACACTCTGACAAAGACCAAATTGCAAAACCTTGATGATTGGGTAGGAGCATCCCCAACAGCAGGACTTGTGTGGTGGTCCTGGTGTGTAGTGTTTAATACCCAAAGAGGGACATGAACTGGTATACTGATGGCAGAATATGGGCAGCCAAGACCCACTGATTACCATGGAGCCCAAAGGCTAGCCTGTCTGGCCTGATCCCACAGAAGCTACTGTAACAAAAAAAAAATGTTCATGCTGTTCATGGGAGAGCATGGAGGATACTTGTTGTGTGCTGTCCAAAACGCAATGATTGTAGGATCAAGTATTGAACGCACTGCACCAGGTTGGTGTTGCACCGAAGGCGCTTAGTTAAGCTCCTCCATTCTAGGATACGGTATTGAACTTTGACTAACTGAGCTGAGCCTAGCTCCAGCGAGAGCAGTTGCTACCGAGAGTCCCTCGTACCTTTCTCCTCCCGAGCGCTGGAGCGCCGGTTCCTCTGTTGCTGGTTTTGAAAATAAAGACTCTTTGTTAACCGCACTGGTTTCCAGACTCATCTTCATTCGTGACACACCCACAGCAACTCTGAGATCATACCATAAAAAACAGGACTTATTTGCATAGTCTAGTTCTCTATATTATCAATACTGCAAAAGGCTAACAGTATGATAATGATTAACAAATGATTTATCGTGCAGTCCTAGTACTAAGCGCAGAAAAAAAAGAGCCAGTTTATAAATCAGCAGCTCACTGTTTTCTGGCTTGAAGCCTTAGGACCCATAAACCCATATAAATTCTCCCCTTTTAAACCTTTTTTTCACCAATTTTAACTTCTGCTCCTCAGACAGGCTGTGCCTTGCCCTGTTCCAACATCAATCTCTCCTCCACATTTGTGACTTCATGACTGAAGCAAACACCTGCTGCACTTTGTTTGTTTACTTGCTTGTTTTCCCAGAATCCAAACCCATCTCAGTTGGCTACGCAGTTGAAAAATTGTTTGTATTGAATTATTGACCTTTACTGAGGAACAGAAATAGAAACTAAGCACAAAAGCCTGTGTTCAATAATGTATATGAAGTGGAACATATTCTTGGTAAGAAGATTCTTCACACTACAGGAAAACCTTCACTTCATTCACTTGGGACAAACAGGCCTTGGACTTGGGAATGGCTCCAGCCTCCCCACAACCTGAAATGGAAGAAGAGATTTGGAAAATGAATGAATGAATGAATGAATGAACAACAGCTGATGATGTCACTAAAGCCAATGTGCTACCATATTGGTATTCTCTCTACCACAACAGTGGGATGGTACCTTGCTCAAGGGTACCTCAGTGGTGCCTGGGACAGGACCTTCTGTTCCCAATGGCAAAGTCCTAACCACAAGGCCACAACTGCCCAAGTGTATGTAGTGTTGTGGGGAGTATAAACAGCTACCATAGTAGCTTTACTAGTTTGTTCTCTGTATTATACACCAAAGAACCAAAACGTGATAACGTGCCTAATATGTCATTGATCCTCCACTTGCAAAACAGCTCCAACCTGCAGAGCCAGGAACTCTTCAAGATCTTTAGGGATAATTTGTTTTGTGTGGCACCAAAACATTAGCATCAAGTCTTTTGAATCCTGTAAGCTACCTGAAGGAGCCACCATGGACTGGACTTGTTATTCCAGCACATCCCATAAATGCTTGAGATCCCAGATTGGAATCTCAGGATTTTAGAGGCCAAGGAAACACCTTAAACTCTTCACAATGTTCCTCAGACCATGCTGGAACAATGTGTGCAGTGAGAAGCAGGTAACTGCCATTTGGAAATACCATTGCCATGAATGTGTTTATCTAATTCACAACAATGTTCAAATAGGTGGAACGTGTCAAGGTAAATTTCACATGAATGACAAGACCCAGGGTTTGCCAACAGAACATTGCTCAGAGCTTCACACTTCCTCAACCAGCTTGTCTTCTTCTGACAGAGAATCACTTCCCATCACTTCACAAACAGAACACATTCTCAGCAATCCACATGATGTAAAAGAAAATGGGACTCATCAAACCATGTGACCTTTTTTCATTACTTATACTTTACAAGGTCTAGTCCCAATGCTGGGCTATGTCCATTGCAAGTACTTGTGACACATTACTTCGATCTCCAGCATTAAAAAGTTTGGTGAGTTCTGCTACAGTACCCCTTCTGACAATTCCATGCAGATAGGATAACCCTTGCTGAATACTGATGAGCCTTGGGCACCAAACACCAAAACACCGGTTTATGGTTTGTCCCTTCCTGGACCATTGTCAATAGGTAACCATCACTGCGGACCAGAAGCACCTGACAAGCCTAAATGTTTTTAAAGCTGTTCCAACCCAGTCACTTAGTCCTAACAAACTGGCCCTTGTCAAAGTTGCTCTGGTATTTACACTGCCAATTTCTGCCTCTTTTAACCAGTGTTGTATAGTAACTAAGTAATAATAATTCACTACTGTACTTAAGTATGATTTGAGGGTATGTGTACATTACTTGAGTTTTTTTATTCTGCCTACTTTCACTTTTAATTCACTACATTTTCTGACTTAACTGCATACTTTTACTCCAATACAGTTTCATGTGCAGTGTTGTTATAAAATTCAGATAAAAACTGATTTAGGTCTATCAACCTCTAAAGACCTGTTCAATTTTATTAACTAATAACACATCATTCTTACTCGCTCTGGGACCTTTAAGTTGGTGCACATTACTCTTATTTGAAGGACAAAACAAAGACAGTCAAAAGGAACAAATGAGAGAGAGGGGGAGAGGGAGGGCTGAATGAAGTTGCGTAAAAAACAGGTTGTCTTCTGTAAACTGTTTAGGCTTTAAAGACCTTGTTTATGAAGTGTGATGCAGGCTCTATGTTTTGAGGTGCCAGATAAACTGGATAAACTACATAATATTCAAAATTCTGACAGTCTTCTGTTTTTTTTAATATGTACTTGTACTTTAACTTTCATTACTTAAGTACATTTAACTATAATTACTTGTCATACTTAAGTACAGTAAATACTAAGACTTTTACTTAAGTAGCTTTCTAGTCGGTGACCAAAGTGGGGTTTTTTTGATAGGGTATCTGTACTTCTATTCAAGTACAACTTTCTGATTTGATAAACAACACTGATTTTAACACACTGACTATGAGAACTGACTTTGCTTACAATTTACTATGTCCCAGACCTTACATGAGTAGTTTTGATGCAATAAGCAACAATATTCACTTCATCTGTGAGTGGTCATAATGCAATGGTCATATTTTCTGTATACAGTATTCATGTATAGTGCTATCAGTTAATTGTCCAGGAGTGTTAGCTAGCTTATGGCATGTATTTAGCAATATTTGACTATGTAATGACTTGATTTTAATGAATACACTGATATTTGTGGTAAAACTGTACCAATAAAAAATTAAAAATATCAGTATAAGGCTTGAGAAATTACCCCAGGGGTGATTATCAAAAATGCTGTATATTTTTCTCATTGTCAAAAATGGGTTAGACACAGTTATTTATTTGGGCACTTTCACCTGAAAGAACCAACTCTACTCCTGATTTGTCCCCTTTTGAAGATCCCCATCCCTATTTTCTCTTTTTTTCCAAAAACAGCCTCTCTTACAATAAAATCTGAAGTGAGTCATTTTATGTTACGCATACACTCTTGCTCAGGATTAGTATTATGTAACATTGTTTTTTCAGATTCTACAGAATAAGTTATTTCTACTTCACTGCTCTCCCATTTCCTGTATTCTCATCCCAAGAAAATTGGACTCCTGGCAATGAGACTCTTAAGCTTTACCTGCTGAACCTGGCAAGTTTACTTAAAGCCGATTTCCACCAGCCTTAACTAGTGTCATTGTAGGCACTCCGGATATATCAACTTTAATTATGTAAGCATCGCAACACAACTGTTAGGAAGAGACTTTGTCTTTAGGACGTCTAACTAAAGGCACAAAGAGCTACTGTGCTCTTTTCCTTTTTTCTGAAAATACCAAAGTAATAAGAGGTTGAAGGCACTCGAGCAGAATCCACTTGAAAGATAACAAATTAGAAGGCCATTGTTTTGCTATGGTGGTTTTGTCTGAGCAATCGCCAGCTCTATTTTTAGCTCACTTGGGGAGGAAAAAGGCAGCTGCAGCGACAAACATCACAGCAGCCATTTAGTGTCATCAATCACAGCAGCCTGGCTGCAACAGGCACCTGGCGTAAGGGTCAGCTCGCACCACATCTTCACCACATAAACAGTTGTAATGGCAAATAGGTTCCACTCTGCCCGATTACAGCTGTCATGTTTCATATCTTGGACACTGATGTTGAGATTTTGACTTTCCTTATCTGGAAGAGGCATCGTCATTACTGACACTTGTCGCAACAGGTGCAACAAAGTCTAGCATTACAACCAGTTCATTACTTAGTAAGCATGGCCATTGTTAGTTTAATAAGGAGGATTAACGACACCATACCAGGCCTGAAAGCCATTATTTAGACACATGCTGTCCTGGCTAGATAGGTTTATATCATTATAACTGCATTTAATACCTCCAATAAACATTACAAATATTTTGCTAACAACAGTAGCTAAAAGTTCGAGTAAGAATCAGATGTTTGAGATTAGGTGTCATTAATTATAACTTCCTGCAGGTGTAATCAGTTTTATTTAAACTTGACATGTGGGGTCTGAGGCTCTATTTGCCATTGATTTGCTATATATTGTCTTAACATGCTAAAATCTAAAGAACTCTCTAAAGCTTTTAGAAAAAATGCATATGAATCTTTCAAGGGACAAATTTGACCTGCACAGGATGCATGGCCAAGGGTGTATTTGCTTTCTTCACATAAAAATATTATATCTGTTTATATTTTTGTTGAATAGATGATTGAAAAGGCTTCTGTGTTGTAAAAAATTTTTCTCTAAACTGCAGTGACAGTTCTTTTCTTTCATTTAATGACAACCTTTCTTGATTGTTTCTTTGAATCTATCTTTAAGCAAGACAACCATCCAGCTTCTGATTATGAGAAAAAGCCAGCATATCTAAACAGAAGAACGCTGATGGCAGTGGCCTCTGTGAAATTTGCACCCTACTTACAGCAAGCAGTTCTCACATTTTTTTACAGAAAGGCCTAATGTAAATTATAATGGTTTCACTTGCACCTATTATCTTTTTCATTGTGATAGTAGTGTTTGAACCAGAATTTGGCCCAAAGTCAAAGACCTTGTGATATAAATATTAGATGATGTTCTCATCTGACCTCTTTTTGTTATTGGCATCAGAAGGATTAGCAATTATTTATGTGCTTTACGCAAGACGAAATATCCTCTTGTTCTACAAAAAGAGGGAGCAATCCCCACTCAAGCGAAACTATATGCAGCATATTTCTCTTGCTATCTGTCAGGTCACTCAAATGTTGAAGCTAGAAACAGCGAGAGAGCAGAAGTGGGACTGAATTAGCGAGATGTAGAAAGTAAAATGGAGGTAGGAGGAGAAGGCAGAGAATGGGTGCTTGTTTCATGAATCACTAGCTGAAGCGAGTTAGTCATCAACATAGTGTCACTTCAGGGTGAGGATGATTCACTGGCCCTGCAAAGCAACACTGTAGTCTTTAGCTTCTTCGTCTTCATGGCTTCCTACTATTGCTTCAGTGAGCTGAGCAGAGGGCCAACGCTTTAACTGTTTGTCCTGAGTGTATCATAGGGGTGGTCACACACTACAGGGATAATTCAGTCACAATGAAAACAGATTTATTCTTTATAACCTGGGGGAAGGGGTGTAGCATCAGAAGCATTTCCACTGTTTATACTCTGTCATCATTGTCATCTTGCTATTGGAGCCCTGCAAACAGCCTTGCAGTTTGAGTTCTCCACGGTTGTCAGCTCACCAAGAACAGAATTTAGCATACTGCTTTAGGAGTTAGTTACTGAATCTCTTTCGGGCCAGTGAGAGAGAAGCTAAAAGGCTTGCTATGGTAGCTTTACCACTGAGCCCCACCTCAACCATCTAAGTCTGATACACAGTGTATATATAGATCAAACTGCTGGGGAGGAAGCCTGTATGCTCTGTTTAAATATTATCCAACATTTCAAGCCACTCTGGCAAGCAGTTATGCAACATTTTTACAGTCCTGTTAGATGGCTAAAGTGCAGGCGCATCCTGATAGTGTCTCTGGTAAGAGATCCTTCTGTACACTTTAAAAAATAAAGGTGCCAAAAGGCTTCCTTGGAATGGCATTATAGAAGAACCACCTTTAATTCCCTGAAGAACCATCCAAGGATTACTCTAGTGCTTTTCAAACTACTTATTATCTTCTGCATCTGTTGCCAGGGGTGCATCTAGAAGTTTCTGAAATGGTGCCCCTGTCTGTAACATCTGGCCACTTTCTATAAACAGCAATTTCATACATTTTTCATAACAGAAAAAATCATTGACACAAAACACATTTACAGCAGACATCCCATACTGATATGAACAGACCTTTTTTCCGGTATCACTCTAAAGATCCATTGGCACTTTTTTCTAGGACCTGCTCTCTCGACCCTCATTTTCTCCAGCAGAATGGACACTGCTGGATTTCTTGTCCTGGAATGACTTCTTTTCCATTAATTCTTCAATGAACACATGAAGTGTGCTTGGCTTTCTGAGGGCAGAAGTAGAGAGGGGCACAGGGCTTTGGAGAGTGCTGCAGGACCCAGAGCTCATAAGCTGAAGCTGCCGTATGACACACAAGGGCCACTGAACCAATTACATGCTGCATTAAGGGAATGGATGAGACTCTTTTTAGCTGATATTTCATTCTGAGCCTTCTCTACAGGGGAAACACATTGGTAAAAATCTTAAGCCCAGTGATGGTTAGTAGAGCTAAATGGTATAGACAAAATGCAATTTTGTTGCTACGTACCAAGATTTGTGTGTATTTAAGGTTGGCATGTGCTGTATTAAAATGCATTAATGGACCTTTAATGTGACATGGTTTAAGATCAGCCTGATTATGCATCAAAGGATGACTTTCATCCAATATACTAGGGTAAAGCACTAATCTGTGGGCAGTGGTGGCCTAGTGGTTAGGACACTGTGCTGGGGACCTAAAGGTTGCAGGTTCAAGTCCTGGCTCAGGCACTACTGAGGTACCCTTGAGCAAGGTACCATCCCACTACTCTGCTCCACGTCTTGGAAGTTGCTTTGGATAAAAGCGTCAGCCAAATGAATAAATGTAATTTAGCATGTCCCAGTTAATGGAAAAGTGCTGCTGTTATGACTTGATTGTAAGCAATAAGCATCACAGAGTATTTCTTTATTTGAATGTAGCAAATAAAGTGGATAGCATTTCTGTTTTCAGTCATAAATATAAAATACATAATAAAAAAATTTAAATTAAATAATAATAATAAAATATCATATATTTTTATTGCCCAGGTAAATCTATATATATATCCATCTCTCCAAAATCTTGTAACTGTATATAATGACCTCCTGGAATTAAGGATAAAATACCCAGAACATATAGAAAATACAGTGATCACAGTCTGCCACCTGGTGGTACAGTACTAAGCTGGCCAAGAGATCAGCAATCAATCAAATATTCATTCATTCATTTTTCTGAGGAGACTATTAATCATAGGGCAAGACCAGTAATCATAGGGCAATACGCAGACAAACATGCAGAGGAATGTACACATCTTTAGTCTGTGTGAGGAAACTGAAACCCAGGACCTTCTTGCATTAAATTGACCATACTAACCAGTGTGCCACCATACCACCATGCTAAAGTATTGTTATTGTATCCACTGTTAGTCAGTTATGGTTAAACCTAATTACTGTATTATTCATTTGTTATATACTATTTTACATAAATGGAAATCATTTTTAGGGAATCTTGGTGCCACAGTGGTTAAGGTGGTCACCTTCCAATGAGGTCCTAGGTTGGATTCCTGGCCAGATGTCCTGGGCCCTGTGTCTGTGTGGGTTTTTGCCAGGAAACCTGTCCAGGGTGTTTCTCTGCTCTTTGTCTGAAGAGCACTAGGACAGGCTATTGTGAGCCTGGTTAGGATAAGCAGCTCTGATAATGAATGGATGTAGATTATTTAAATAGGATTTATATGATATTTTAGTTTAATTTCCCATCTCTGCTTACATTTCAGTCTTTACAAAATTATTTACCTTTTTGTTTTTATTTATTCTTGATAATAATAATAACACTGTAATATTCTGGCACTCTTTTAACCTAATCCTCACTTTTTTGGTTTAAAGTTAAAAGTTTATTTTAAGTGCTAAAGCATCATTTTACCTACTAATTATACAGTTAATAAGTCATTATTAATAAGGTTAATAAACTAATGAAAGTATTGCCACTTTATGCTAAAAGATTATCTTACAAGCCTGTATATTTTGATTGGTCTGAACATTTTTAGAAAATAAACCAACAATTTATTTCCTTTTTATGTGCTCTGAAATGACACACAGAAAGGCATCCGTGGCCGACCCGGAGATAGAACCAGGGACCTTCTTGCTGTGAGAAGATAGCACTAACCACCGCACCACCGTGCCACCCCACCATTAATCAAATGAAGAAAAACTTAAATTGA
Source organism: Arnoldichthys spilopterus (assembly GCA_037974385.1). NCBI lineage: Eukaryota > Metazoa > Chordata > Actinopteri > Characiformes > Lepidarchidae > Arnoldichthys > Arnoldichthys spilopterus. The sequence continues at coordinate 9,464,477 of JBBPDA010000025.1, forward strand.
AAGTAAACAAATCGCTTAGTATAAGAAATGCAGCTATTTTATGGTCTTAATATCATGTGTATAATGCTTGTACCATGTACCTGAACTCCACACAATATGTCAGGGTCTAAATAGGCCTTATGTGCATATTTGTGATATCCCACAGATAAATGAGGTTGAGGTTTTGTGGGGTGTTTTTTTTTACCATGTCAGGATGTTGTATGTTGATACTGCTGTAGTGTTCATAGATTTGATATGTACTCCCCCCTCCCTTATTAGGTGACACACTAGTAGAAGTGGTACATGTTTTTTTTGATACATTTACTACGGCGGAATGTAAAATGACTCTCTACTCCCAACATTGTGCACTATGTAGGAATTAAAATACAGAAATTTCAAAACCTAATTTACATAACAAATATATCACACAGTCAGCATGGCATGAGGTATGACACCATAGGCATAGGACCAAGGCTGGAACCCTTAGCTGCTTCATACTATTCTGTAAAACAATAGCTTTACACAATCATTAAGATGTTGGTTTGTTGTTCTGAACATTTGCACAGAAATGCATTTATTACTATGCTGCAATTTAAATGTCAGATTCCTGGAAGAAGTTTTTAGGCAGTGGCAAAGAAAATGCTGCTGCTGCTCTTTTATTTATTTTGATTTATAATCATTTAAAAATAACTCTTCATTTACCTAAAGATGGTACCTTAGATGTTTTCTCCTTCTTCGGCAAGAGTTAAAAGTCTGGATTTCTTGGAGACTTCTTTTCACATGAAATGGTCTGTTCTGTTCTGACTGAAATTTCTGGGGCAGCAAATGGGCAAGGGACTGAATTCTACACCACTTGAAAATGATTTTCCTTGTATTGGAATGATTATTTCAACTAATGTAAAGATCTTTTTAAATCTGTTAAGACTCATAGCCCTTCCCAAACTTTTTCCCCAACCTTAGATCAGACATCATACACTTCAGTACCAAAGAGAACACACTACCCAAGATATCAGGTTTAAATAAGACAGGCTCCAGCTGCAGGAGTTTCTAATCAATGGTACCTAATCTGAAACACCAGATTCTAGTTTATTGGACAAGAAGTTTTAATAAATGTAAAGCTGCACTTAGGCTATTATAGCAAAGTCTGCCAAAGTCCTGTATTTCACAGTCCTGGTTCACACTCCTCATGCTCTTAAACTGCAACAATTTTAGTTCTGTTTTTTTTTTTATCTTTTTTTGTCAGGTTATCCTTGCTAAGGGGAGCTGCTACCCATCCATTCAGTCTGATTAAGATTCATCACAGCTCACCTGTACACTAGGAACAGATGTCCTTCCTGCTTATACTAGCTCAGGGACTTGAATCCAGATTCTGTAAAACCGCTTTGTGACAACATCAGTTGTAAAAGCCCTGCATTAATAAATTGAAATTTGAACTGAATTTTAACTTTAACCATTTCTTGACAGCGTAATTGAAAAAGTAGTTTTATTCAGTTAAATATTGATCTAAATGCAAACTATCTTAATGAAACATTTAAGTTCAGCTCCTGGAGCCATGGCTGTTATGTTGCATTGGATTCATTACATCTAACCTGTGGAGTTCCCGATAAATAGGACCATTTCTTTTCAAACTCTATATTCTGCTACTTCTTAGCATGTTTAAGCAATATGACACTGGTCATAATCCAAAATGCAAATGATACCCTCCTATATGTCTTTAGCATCGAATGCTTGCAAGTCCATCAGCTCTTTTTTTGACTGCATACATGACACCAACAGTTAAATGACACAACAGTTTTCTGCAATTAAAAAACATGAAAACAGAGATTCTCATTAAGGAAGAAAGTACATTAAAGGAAGGATACTGAAACTCAAAATCTCATAAACTTGTGTCAGAACAATGTGTGAAGAATTTAGGATTTTTGATAAGCTCAACTTCAACAAACACATTAGTGCTACATGCAAATAAGCATATCCTTACTTTCACAGTATCTCAAAGGTTCAGAATATTCTTTCCTTTACAGACTCTAAAAAACTTGCTTCAAATCAATGGTACAAACTACTGTAATGTTCCTCTATGCCCTGTGCCACATAATTGTAATACATGTCTGCATCTTATTCAGAATTCAGAAGCAACAAGAAAAAGAGGGACCGCATTACACACACACACCAAATACTACATTGATTACCTGAAAGGGAGACTACGGCTCCTGTGGTGTTCAGAACCAGCCTGCATCGCCGGAATATTAACCAGGCTCTGCCACGCCCTTCCCAGGTGCTGACTATTGGGGGATCCTCAGGGCAGCTTCTTAAGCTAAAGTCTCGTGATTACTTACGTTTCTGAGCCATGTTTAGATATCTGTGCCTTCTGGATTTTTTTTACCTTTTGTCTAGTTTTTGACTATCTGCCCTAGTTTTTTCTTGGATATCCCTGTTTGCTGGTTTTGACCTTTGCCTGTTTATACGTTTTGGATTTTGCCTTGTCTCTATGTTCCTGATTGCTAACGACCGACCTTGCTTGAAATTACTTATATTATTAAATATATATTGCGTCCAAACCTTTCTTGTGATTCATTACTTTACAGTTCTTTCAGAACTGATTTTCATATTCTCTCATTGGTGCAGTCTTGCTCTAAATTTATCTTAATGTAATGATTGTTCGATATGTTCCAAATAGGCCACTCATTTCTTTACATATCTCATGATAAAAAACACACACACATTGTAAAGCGCTTTGAGTTGCATTGTAAATGTATGAAAGGTGATATATAAGGTTATGATCTACCACATGTATGGCTAACAATATAGCACTTTTTAGACATTGTCTATAAAATCGTATACTTACCTCTGTTTGTAATCCATGAAAATTGTTGACTCCAGCAGAGTTTACAATTTTACAAGCAGTCAAGGGTTGTATACTGGCCAGCGCTTGTTTAGTATTGCAATCGGACTCTTGGTCCCTCCATCTTGAAGGTAATTGTTCTAGGTTTTGAGTTAGCAAAAAACAGTATTGCATTTATTTGTTTAGATCTAGGTGATATCACAGGAGACTGAGCAAGACACCCTGTAGTCCTACTGGGATTAGAGTTAGTACAGGTGATTTCTACAAATCATTAAATCATTCCAGCGCCATCAAGTGGCCAGTAAGAGTTATGGCAGTAAACCTTCATTGAATTGTATGCCCTGATAATAGTCCTGTGTTAAAAAATGTAAAACTTATAAATAAATGAAAAAGGTTTATTTATAAAGTGTATTTTCTTACTATTATAATAATAATAATAATTATTATTATTATTATTATTAATAATAATAATAATAATAATAATAATATGACAATATTAGTAGTAGTAGTAGTACTAGTAGTAGTATATAAGATTAATACATATTGCCTTTAGTCATAATCTCAGACCTCTTAAAAAAATCTTTGGGAACAACCCATTTGAGAAGATCATGTTTTCACTGTACAGAAAGTGCCTATAGTTTTATGTAGTTTGTTCTTTAAAGTTCTGTGAAGAGCCATTAAGCCACTGCTCTACATTTCACTGGCGTTTATCCAGGCTGCAGTGACAGGGGTATAATCCATATCAGAACAGAGGATTTTCATATGTTAAATCTTAGCTCTTTGCTGTACCCTAAAAAAAAAAAAGCAAATTCGTACAGCTGCGAAGCACTGCATGGAAAAGAATGAATGCACTTACTGAGGTTTTTTCATTCCAAAATGAAGTTTCATAGAACAATAATCTTTCGTTATCTAAAAAAAAACAGGCTCTTTATGTTTAACCTGCATCACTATGCACCATCCAGCTCCACATGTATTACATATTTAAAGAATTATATATTGTTAAAAACTTACACAAACTAATAGATACTAATATGACAGTTATAAATGTATAAATATAAAGGTATATATATTAGTAGCTAAGCTTTTTACTGTTATTTTGCTAATTGAATTCTATGTCTTATTGGTTGAGGACCCAGTTGTTAATATACAGTCATGTGAAAAATATGTACATTCCATGGAAATGTTTTTCAACATATTTGAAGAAGCATTTAATACATAAAAATCTGGAACACCTGATGATGTGATAAATGTAAGGAGTACTTACTTATTCCCTGTGATCAATGTATTTGTTGTTTATTTAAATTAGAACAATGATTCCAAAATGCCATGTGTAATTTCGAGTATAATCACTTTGCTCTATAGGCACTGAATTAAAGAAGATTTACAGGTTAAAATAGGTTTAAAGTAGACCATCCAGACGGTCAGGAGAGAAAGGTACAAAATCCAACACTGATTTGCATGTGTATGAAGATACCGTATATTGGTAATAATATACCGAATACATATATTGAAATTTTAGAGAGACATATGCTGCCATCAAGGAGTCTTTTCCCAGGAAGTCCATGGTTATTTCAGTAAGACCATGCAAAGTCTCATTTAGCACATGCTACAACAGCGTGACTACATAGACACAGAGTGTGTGTGCTTGACTGGCCTGCTGCCAGTTCAGAACTATCTCCTATTGAAAATGTATGGAGTTTAATGAAGAGGAGCCTCAGTAATGGCGACCACAGACTGATGAGCGGCTGAAGTACATGAGGGTGACATTGCCCTGCCAGATTGATGGAGGTGTGGCACACTGAGCAGTTATAGCAATTGTTAGCATCATTATTAAGCTGATTCATTTAAAACTTTCCAAGTGTGGCTGAGGAAAGAAAAGTTGCCTGGACTTGATACGCTATTACCTTTCTAAATTACAAATATTCTAAAGCATGGCACTGGGGTTATTTCAGTAGGGCTTCAGTTCAAACGCTGGGAATCCTGGCTGCAACATTTCTAGATTAACAAATATGAAATGTGAAAATGGCTCATGCAATCATAATTTTTCAAATTTATTTATTTCATTTAAAAAGAATTTGAAGGGAAATGAAATATAGGCTACTCTGTGCCTACAAAAACAGCTGAGCATTCAAAATACTCTCCATGAACAAAGACCGAACACAGGAGGCAAATGGCTTGGTAAACATTCAAATATCACTGAAAAACAAGGGCAATACAGCAGGTAACTCATCCAAAAACGAGTAACAGACTCCCCAGGCTAATAACACAATAGAAGGCTAATTTAGAGAAAGGCACTATAACCAGGCCCTCAGCTCAGCTGGGTGTCATGGCTGCGTACCGGTAAGCAGGAGATGTGATTTGGAGGAATAGTCCATACAAAGCGGAGGGGGGGTTCACTGAAGTGGCTGAGAGAATATTAACAGGTGGGTGTCATGTTTATTTTCAAAAGCACAAAAATACGTAGTTGGTAAATTGAATTTCATCCTGCCTTATCCAAAACGACATTAATAAGAGTCTACAAGCCTTAAATCAGGGCGCGTTTGCGCACAGTGAGTGACCACTGCGGACACTTGGAGGCGCCCACAACCTGTGAGCAGAGACTATTGCTAGCCGGAGCCTGGAAGATGGATTTTGATGTGTCACATACTTTGTCGAATTAATCCTTTCGCTTTCCTAGACAGCTCGCATCTTAAAGCTGCAACTGCTTTCGCAGGGGTCCGTCAAGTGCAAAGAAAGCACCGCTGAATTTGGAAAGAGGGGCCGGGCAATTTGCAGGATGCAATGGAGGTCCACATGGCAGAGCACCAGTAGACTGGCACCGTGTTTAAACTGATGCCCCGAACACTTTTCCCCTTGCATCAGACCACCGTTCTTTAAGGCTATTGTAACACTGGACCATGGCGGCGGTGACGAGTCCGGAGTCGACACCTCAACCCCGGGTTTATTTTCAAACACCTCCCGGTACCGAAGAAGAAGTTCCACAGAAACAAGGGCGGGTGACCGTGAAATATGACAGGAAAGAACTGAGACGGCGGCTGAATCTGGAGGAGTGGATAGTTAGCCAGTTAATGACTTTGTACGACTGCGAGGTAGGGCAAATGTACCGCTCTCTCTCCTGACACCACTTTGTTGTAGAGTCCTTTGTTGTGAGTGAGGAATCCTTTGTCAGCTTTGTCAGCCGTGTCTGTTTCACGTTGCCATGCCCGCTTCCCACATTTTCCTCATTTCAGAACAAATTAGGCTCATACTACCTTTTCATTAACGTGAACATGTATTTGCAAGTGCTTCGGTAAAGCCGGTATTAGAAGAGCTCTAGCTTTCTACATAGAAGGGCGTGGCAAGATTCAACTATAGACAAAGCCGTAAAACAAAGGTGACCATTCAGGTAATGACAGTAAAGCAGCGCCTAAAGCAAAGCAAAGCACATGCACATTTATATACCAAAAATCAAACATACCTCACAGTCATAGCAGACTATATATATTTTTTCTTCATGCCTGGACCCCAGTAGTCTAGTTCTGTCACATACTGTAGTGAAATATGGTCTGACAAGCTTTTCTGCCTGGGGAAACGTGTCTTGATATAAATAGCTTATAAATGGCCATTTATCACCTATGATTTATGCTGCAGTACATGTATGAGGGTTTTTAACCCTTTATAAACCTTTTTTTGTCTTGCCCTCAGGGAATTTAGAGATCCCCCATTTAGCCACAGAGATGATGTCATCTGTTCAGACATGCAAAGCATGCTGTAGTTAGTGAACCTCTTGGGCCAATAACACTGACCCAGATTATTGTCTCCAGCTAAAACAGCAGTTTAACTGGAACCCATGCATCACATGTTCTTTTCAGTTTAGCACTAGGGATCATCGGTTTTAAGGAAAGCACAGTGCCTAGACATGTCTTAATACCTTATTCAGTAAACAGTTGCCTCTGGCTACCTTTCTCAGGTGAGTATCAGATCTTTACTTCGCAGAGAAATGCTTGTGGGGGTGTTGGAGGTTGCCTGATGGTGTAACTTGCGAGGGTAGCCTAGGAGCCAACCCTGTTTATTTTGTAATACCTTTTTCGATGGAGCCTAAAGATGATACACCTGTAGTTGTATTATTAACCTGCCAAATGTCGGGGGCTTGTTGGCATATTAATGTGCTCTGACAGAGCAACTTGGCCGTGAAATTGCCCCCGTCCCAGAAATATTTGTTCTCCAATTAGGTTAGACTTTAGAACGTACGTTACATCACAGCAGCCCTCGGCTCAAATTGAAGTCAAATACAGCCTACCTAAAAGGATAACAATGTATGACAAAGTATGCGACTCATTTGCTGTGCAGTTTTGGCAAGCATTGGTACAAATCCTGTTCTTTTTCCCCTTAATGGTTTGGAAGAAGGCCACAGTTAGCTAATAGCTGAGGTCTTTGGCCTGCATTTTTTTTTTTGCATATTAGTGCAGTAGCCTGGAGAATGACTCAGATGACCTTTTTATGGCATAGCAGATTAAATGCCTTGAAAATAAAGAATATATGGCTGTGGTGTTCTGCTTTATGCTGTTTCCAGTGAGTTATGAACCATTTGGGTTTTAATGACTTGTAATTATAAAGCTGCTTCAGTAACTATCCTATTGCTTATCCAGGCTGCTGTAGTGTGTAGTGCACACTAATGTGCTTAATTAAAATGTCCCAATATGTATGAAGCTTATATCCCCTACATGAACAGCTCCATAATTAAGCTTTAGTACTATTGATTGACTTTAAAGACAGCCTTTTGCAAAGAGCAGCAGAAGTGCAAATGGCAGCGTCTCTATGCTCTCTGCTCCACTGAGCTGTTAGCAGCCCTGGGCAACATAGGCCAGCTCAGTGTAGTGTTGCTGCAGAGCAATATGGGTCAGTGTGAATTCTTTCATAACTCAGGCCTGCTCCCATACTGTCACAGTTCTGCTTGCTCAGTGGCTGCAACTCCACAGATGCGTGCACACACTCATGTAAAATACAGCACAAGATTCCAGCTCAGCAGCTCTTCCTCAGAGCTTCCCTTATTTTTTAATTCAGCACACATTGGGGCTATAAGTGTGTTTTGATGGGCTGGAAGAAGTCTAGCCATTTACTGTTAGCACAAGTAGCATTTATAGTGGATTTTAGTAGTGATTATTTGCAGAGCTAGTTTTTCTAGCTTTTTCTAGTTTTTTGTTAACATTTTTCTGAATATCCATAAATAGTTTTTAAAAAGCCTCTGCATTTGAGAAAAACCTCTTGGAACAAGAGGAGTCAGGTTTCTTCAATTAAATGTAAGACAGTACACCACCATAAGCTTTTAGGTGTTCAAAACACTATTCAGACCTCAAACTGAACATTGAGAAATGTATATAATTAATCATTTTAGATAATTAATTTACAATTATATGGAAAGACTTTTGGCGTATGACGTAGCTCTAAAGTGAACTGACCCAAAAAATTCCCAATTACCCAGTAAAAGAATAACTGACTGTGAGACAGAGAATTGGTTAGCATGGCTGGTTTAAAGCCAAGTGCAATGACAGCTGTCCTTGAAAGCTGTGAGCTTGTGAAGCAGAGGGAGAGGAAGTGGCACAGATTTGAAAGAGCATGTAGATTCAACAGTGAGAGTGAAAGGCAGAAATGGTGAATAAATGGTGGCTTCGGTCACGTGGACTGGATCAGTGGCGTCGGCGTCATGCCTACACCATTCCCTTCATTTCTCCAGCCACAGGAGATGAAGAAAGCCTCTGTATGCCATTATTAAGTCTGAGAAAATGATGGGAGGTTGTGTTTGGAGAAAGAAGTAAACACACTGAACACATTGTGTTCTTTGTGTGTTGACAGGAAGCGAATGAGAGTTATCATCTCTCACACACATACACAAACCGGGGGGTTCGTACATCCTGTTGTGTCAAGGGACAGAGGGAGGAAACCAGGGACAAAGACCTCAGAGAATCTCCTTAGTCATGGACATGTAGACAATAACCCAAGTTCAGTGTGCTCAGTTACCATCTGTAGATGTACTTTTCAAGTAGATGGAGAGATCAAACAAGATAAAATCTTCAGAAAGTTTATGACCACATATAGGTGGGTGGGCAATTAGGCAAAATTATAAAATTTAACATATTTTGCCAAGATGTCAGATATGGAACAGTCCCACTGTAATCTCAAAAGTAGACCCATAAATGCTATTAAAAACTATGTACAATTATGTTTTTCAGTGTTTTAGTGCCAGGATTGGGAGGATGAATTTAAAGAGTAAAAATCTGTACTCAAGCAGAAGTATCATTACACTGAGAAAATAACTCATTAATTTAGTAAAGGTTCAAAGTATTATTTTCAAAACCTACTGAGTATTAATAGTTTATACTAATTGCATATGTTCTACCCAAGTTCAAATACATTTTATGCTTTTAACAAACAATATAGTGCACAGTTCACGTTCTGATCTCAGGGAATTACCCTTAACATGTCCGGTTTAAACAATTACATACAAAAAGCTGTAAATCTTTTTACCTAGTGTGTTTTCTTAAATGTGATCATACATGGAAAACAAAGTTTGCACAGCATGTGCACACAGTCTCCTCCTCTCCCCCTGTATGTGTAGAACATCCAGGTGCTACCATGGGGGCTCATCCTCCACATTTTCTTCTGTTTTAAGTGGTGGTGTCCTCCACTTGGGTTCTGTTTCCCAAATTTTCAGTCCCTAAATTACTTCCAGCTCCTGCACTCGGTTGCTCAGTGGTCAAATCTTCAAACTTAATCTGCTGCACTATTGTTCTTATCATCTGTATTTTATGGTTTTATCTGGCCCATTTGCAACTGTTCTATAGCCTTATTAGCTACAAAAATTCAGATGAAAGGTTTCGGTATAAATCAGATTTTTGGTAACCTGGGAGCCAGATGAATTTACTAGCTCTAGCAGATGTGGTTTGTTCTGGCTATGCCAAACTAAGTTGTAGGCCTGTTCAGTTGCACGTAGATTGTGTTATGCATAATTAGGAAAGAGAATTAGAATTGGCTGTGTCCAAAAACGTGTACCACTAGAGCCAAATCTAGGGAATCTGGTCGCTTTTATTGTAACAAATGCTTGACTGTGAAAATGGGGCATGCAAAGGGGTATATCTAAAAAAATATGGTAAATATGGGTTAATGGGGCTAAATTATTAAAACTGACACCAAAATAAATTATTTGGAAATGTAGAGAAATGTATAACTTATTATAAAAAGTAGGGAAGAATTAGGTTTTGCATCAGTCACACTTTGATTTTGTTAAATTTTTTTATATAATCCTGCTAATCCCTGTTTAAACATAATTCCTCTCATCTGCAACTAAATATGTTCATTTTGTTGTGTTCTGATTACATAAAAATAAATATGTATTTTGTTACCTCCTTGAGCACTGATGACAAACTATGCCTGGAAAAGCTTACAGTGACATACTATATTGCTATATTTTCATCTCCATTTATCCTCTTGGTTGTACAATCCCAATCCTTAATCACCAGTTTTGTTTCTCACTTTGTGTATATTGCAGGAAGATGAAGTCCCTGAGCTGGAGATTGACGTGGACGAGCTGCTGGATCTGCCCAGTGATGTAGAGAGAGCCATCAGAGTGAAGGTTTGTGCCATTATGTGATCTTTATATCATGAATTAAAGCACCTTTATCCAAAAGGTGATCGGCTTGGATTTTGAGAAGTGCAGACGTCATCATAACTGTATTAAATATACAAACTTCCACAGATATTTACATCTGGAATATTGTTTTAATAAAAATTGTTAGATGTTCATTTATTTAATCTCATTTTCTCATTCATTTCATGTGTGTCCCAAAGCCTTTGATGAACAGTGTATACCACAGGTATCAGGAATTTACAATGCCCTCCACACATACTGGCACCCATAGTAAACATGAGAAAAGCCCCTTTTTGATTTGATTTGTGTTTATATTTTAAAAGATAGACAATAAGGAACTTGTTTACAGCCCGTTTTAGAAAGTACGCCAATCATTAAACATCAAACTGCTTAACATCTCACCTCCAACAGATGTTATTCATGTTACTCTTTACCTGACAGTGGTGTTAATGTTATGGCTGATCAATGTATAATCTAATTATTATATAATTAACTATGTAATGTAAATAAGTATAATCATGTATAATTGTGAAATGTGCTTGCTTTCCAGATGCTGCTTGTTGACTGTTATAAACCTAATGATGTAAGTCCATTTGAGCAATTATATCTCTGCTGTTAGGTCAACTTCATGTTTGTATGTCAAATTTCTGCAATGCACCTTAAAGACAGCTGAACTTAAATAATAACAGACTTTCCAAGAATTCAAATTGATTCATTGTTTTTGTTTTTTATAACTGAAAAAGTAAATGAGCATTCTGCCACTGGCTTCAAGTCCTATGAACTTATGTGGCTGAAATACCTTTAAAGTTTGAGCTGAATAAAATGCAGATCTGTTAAAAAGACATGTTTATTTATTGCGCCTGCTTTTAACTTCCTGAAGGACTTTGTGGCTGCACTGCTAGAGAAGGTGAGAGGCATGCAGAAGCTCAGCACTCCACAGAAGAAGGGGGATCTCACTCCATGAACTCCATCCGCTCTTCCCACCCTTAACCCTGTTACTCCAACCTTGAGAGGTGGAGGCGGGCACACAGACCTAACCACTATACCACAGGGTCTGACAAAATGAAGACGAGCAAGGAGTTCAGCCAGGCCAATCTGCAGGTTAACCACCCCAACTGTCTTACTTAGTTCCAGTACTGTTTTCTCAATATATTATTCACATAGAGAGTGTGGTAGTGTCATTTTTAGCTTAAAAGTAAGGGAAAAGAAATGTGCGATGGTTGGTGTTATTCAGTTCTGTACACAAACACTTAAGTGCCATAGGACATGGCTTGGTGCATCTGTAATTGAGTAGAAAATTAGATTGACTTTTTCCCCCCTTTTGTCCATGTAGTTTTCACGTCATCTTTTTTTAAATATAAGCATAAGTAACACTTTTTTCAGAATGGGCCAAAATGGGCTGAGGCAGCTATTAGTGGCAATGAAGTAAATGGTATTGTTTTAACTTTAAAGTGTCTTAGACTGAAGTTTTTGATGTGGAATCGGGGAACAAAAAGGGAATTTGTGTGTTTTAAATCATTCAGTAGAATTTTAGGGTATATCCTTCCAAATCCATGTTTAACGCTCTAGAGCCTGAATTCAGTTATCTAATTGCTCAAAAACCAGAAAGATGTTATCTAGAACAGTTGGAATTGTAGCAATACTGTGGGAGTGAATTTGCCAATTTTGCTACATTCTCGTTAGACTTTTTTTTAAAAAAAAAAACAATCCTTGGATGGAGTATGTATGAAGAATAAAGGTTATGGTGAACTTTAATGAACTATGAAGGAGCCAGAGTTAAATTTTGGTCTAGGCCTAGCTCTATGAAAAATCATGTTCCGATGTCCAAACATGTTTTGTACATAACTTTTATTCAGCTCAATGACTGAAAATGAATTTTCTGATAAAAAGAAGAAAACTCAGCCCGCCTGATGAAATTGAAAACTGTACTGTATGCACTCTCACAAGCAGTTATGTGTAGTAAGGTTCTTAAGAAAATAAAGAATGGTGCTAAAATATGCTGGGTCCAAAGAGATGTTTGTATTAAGATGTATTGATAACCACATGTACAGTTTGGCTTTAAGTGATCATTTCATATTTGAAACACCGTGAGCTACTGAACACTGAAACCGCTACATTCTCCAGAGCAGCAACAGTCAATCCACCAGCTTCAGAGGTTTTACAGTCTAGAGGGAGGCTGTTTCTTACAGCACACTGATTCTGACTAGTTAAGACTTACAGGCAAATTTGTCTGCCACTATAAATCAGATCTTCTTTCGATGCTCAGAAGCTCTACTTCAAAGATGAGTGTGGCTCCACCTAGAGGACAAAAGTGCAAATTGTGCTTAGGGGATTGTCTATTGAGTGATTTTCTGGTGTAATAATAACCTCCATCTCATAGCATCTATTGGCTTTTTGCACTCCATGTGTAATCAATTAAGTAAAAGGGCTTAATTCTATTAGAGCAGGCAACTGTCAATGGACCTGTATGGGCTATTTGTGTATTTTACATAGGGGAAGGGATGTTTTTTTTTTTTTTAATTGGACAATTTATCCAGACTTTGATATACATTTTTAGCATACATAAAGCTGACAAAAAATGGAGGGAAACAATACAAAAACTACATTCTGAATGCATACCTGGAATTTTGGGTGGTGCACCTCTATCTCCATAACCTAAAAAAGAAACATTAAGTAATAAGAAATAAACCGATTTTAACCCAGTTGTAATCAGTACAAAATGTGAGGCTAGGTTCTCAGACCCAATTTGTCTCAACCAAATTGACTTTTAATGCTTAAATCCTCTGGAATGCAGTTTCATCCAGTAATTAAATGAATCTGCACAAAATAAATGTGTATATATATATATAAAAAAATGGCTCTTGGACAGAACGTTGCTGGAAAAATGGTTCTAAAACTCTTTTTGGCACAGGCATAGCACACCTGGTTCAAGGAGCCAGTACCTCAACCACTCAGTGGTTGAATGAACTTTCCACTCAAGCATTCTCCCTTACCACCTTACAAATCAGACTGAAAATCATCCATATAGCAACATTACAGTAATGCCACACATAGGTATTTACATTTGTTTATCACAAATAGCAAAATAATTCGTATTTTTTCTTTAACTAGACAAATCAGAATTTAACAGTGAAAAATGAAAATTTGTTATTTTGAACACACCCCATCTCACAAAGTTCACCACAATGAAATGTCACCTCTGTATTTAAGCAATCCAAACATGGGAGCAGCAGGCAGCTTTCCGCAGCACCTCGGGAGCATTTTATAGTGGGACAGTTATCTAGCTCAAAGGCAACTCAGTGGTACCTGGGCCGGGACGAGAACCTGTGATCACAAGTGCAAGATCTAACCACTAGGCTATCTCTCCCCTTAGACTTTAGAATCCTCTCATCACGGTCTATGCTGGACCTGTGTGATCACCTACTGATCATGTTCACTGTAAATTAAAGCATGTTAAATTCCCTTTGGAACAGATGGTATGTTAAGGGATTTAAATGACAGCAAGACCCACTGTTACTCACCAAGCTCAGAAGGAATGACCAGTTTCCTCTTCTCCCCTTCACACATTCTAAAGAGAAACAGGCATGTTCACACTCAACAGCAGAGCCTTTACATTGTATGAAACTTCACTATAACCTCATTTTCTGTTCCTGGATCCTTGCTTACATCCTAACCCTTGCCAGAATGAAGGAAACTGCTAAAGTAGCCTCATAGGTGACCCTCAACACAGAACTAGATTTGAACTCACCCTAACAGACCCTGGTCCCAGCCTTTAATGACCTGTCCAGTTCCCAGGGTAAAGGTGAACGGTTGATTCCTTGGTATGCTACTGTCAAATTCTGTCCCATCCTCCAGCTTTCCCTTAAGGACAACAAAGAGAAGAATGTTGAGGGAGTATGTGCAAGAGGGAATCTTATAGGAAATGAATAATGCACAGGACACCTACAGTGTAGTGCATGTTCAAAACATCCCCTTTGCGGGATTTGATGGGACAGTTGTCCACTCGTTTCTTTATCCCGATCTGAAGCTTTTTCTTCTCAGCTCCATGTACAACCTCAGTGAGGAGGGACATCAGGGTCACAGCTAGTAACAAATACAGCCTCATATCTGAAAAGGAGAGAAGAGATTGGAAAACATTTTATTAATTGCTTTACTAGGAATTAATGCATCTTCTCTTAGAAATGCTGACTGAATGAAACTGACAGAGCCTGGTAGACCACTTTTCACGTGTCAATCAGCATTTATCTTTAACGTTAGATTCATTTAAATAGCTGAGCTAAGTTTAAATCTAAAAACTCCATATGAGAAGAAATGATAGGAATTCAGTACCTTCATCAATACTTCATTCAAGTGAGACATACTGAGCTTGCATGTGTGGAGGCCTAACTGCATTAGCAGCGTTACACGTTATCATGAACTACAATTCAGTTAACTAGTAAACTAACGGCCAGGCCTCAGGAAGACCACAAAAACCTCACGACCTTGCAAGCAAGACACTCGAAGTAGCTCTTGTTAACAGAAACTAGTCAAAATTGATCTAGAACGAAGAAAACTGCAAGTTATCTCTTTGTAAAAACGGGGTTTCGAATCTGAATACAAATTTGGCAGACATTAGCCAATTTAGTACCTAGCCAACCGTCTAAATAACATGCAATCCAGTGTTCATTTAGTTCATTTAATCTACTTACAATATAGTTATATCAACAGAGACAGTTCGTTAAAAAATGGTGCTGCTTTGGAATAATCGTTGGAACCTTTGTCTAGCGTGCACACAATTATGCTGAGATTCTCAAAACTAGCTAGCTGTGTTAGCTGGAAATGCCTAAACTGGTTAATGTGAAGGTTTACAGTCACAGTTTAAATAGAAGTATGACAGCAAACGATAACTGATGTTTTTTCATTACCTTCAGTCGAAATGAGACACAGCTTTACCACCTTTGAACAGCGTTAGATGAGGGGAAATGCTGCGGAACACACCGGTGTGAATCCAGCAACTCCCATAAAAAAAAGCCGGGGTTTAAACGGAATCATGCACACGACAAAACACATCAAAACATTTTAATAGCACCTATTTTACCATAGTAAACACGAGTAATACTACTGTTAAACTTGGCTTTCTAAATTTATAACAACAAATATGTGGGATGGAATGTCTGC
>JBBPDA010000025.1:9488177-9503142 GCA_037974385.1 Arnoldichthys spilopterus
GCTGCTCCACGTGTGCACGTGTGATGGGTTAAATGCAGAGGTTGCATTTTGTTGTGGTGCTTGAGTGTGTTCACAATAATCACTTTCACTACTTAATGTGTTAGAAGCAAGAAAAATAAGCATGTCTCCTGCCAAAAGTCTGTACAACAGCCACATGAGTATTTATGGGTTTTTTTTAACATTGTGTAGATGGTTGTGTATATCCGCATCATTTACCCAGACAAAAGATGGCACCAGGATGCAAGCTGGCAGAGGCAGTGTGATGCTCAGTGTAATGTTCTGCTGAGAAGCATAGAAACCAGACATTCATGTAGATGTTACTTTAGTATACATGTACACTGACGAACTGTTTAGTTAGAAACTTTAAGCTTGTATCTAGACTCAGCTATATGTCTGTCTATATGTAAACTGGAAATAAAAATGTTCATATATTCTGATGAGCTTTAAATATATGATACGTAATATATTTTAGCTTGAAAACATTAGCTTTTGTCTCTTCAAGGCACTAAATCTTGCAAATTTAAATGACACTCTTAAGAGTGAAATGACTCTCAGTCAGATGAAAATTAAATGAGTCATTTCCTCAAAAAGATCCAATTCCCACAGTCATTAATCACAATGAACACCATATGCTGTCTATTATTTTATTATCTTCTGACTTAAAATATCAAGCTGATGAGCACCAGCCATTAGAGGATAAAATACTACAGAAAAAATCTTGTAATAAATAAGACCCAGTTCAGCAGCAGAATAGAAGTCATGCTCAAGTGTTGCATGTGTGTGTGTTTTAAATGAGCCTGCTCTCAGTGACAGGCAGAGGGCTGCTGTCAGCAGTCTGATGAGCTGTGCTCACGGCTGCTCCTGAGGGGAATGAGTGTACAGCTCTGATTCTGACTCACAGGACAGACAGTCATACAGTGCCTGTCTCCTTCTCCAGCTGGACACGCTAAATGAACTTGTCTGGTCAACAGTCTCCTTGATCATGCACAGCTGAACCTCAAAATCCAGCACACGCTTTAAAAAAAAAAAAACACAGCTTACTCAAATGCTGACTGAAAACCTCCCCAATCACTGCTTTCACTGACTGTAGGGTGTGTTTTTAATAGGTCAGCCATCAATGTCCAACTCATTTGTCACACTGATCTTCTCAGTTTGCTTTCATTTGAAGAAATTGGTTCATTTTGCCCCATTTCATCATTTTGTTTTACAGCAGTCACTTAGTGCTGCCTAGGTTGCTATCTGCTACAAGGCAATTAATTCAACTCATCTGAACAGATAAATTCAAATTGGCGCAATTAAGCCATTATATAGAAGCTGAAGGTGATTAAATTTAATTTTACACTGTGGATTGTGATACAGGTTATACTAGCAGGTCAATACATTGTGCTAATTGCTTCTATTTTCATGCAATAAAGTGGGCAGTATCATAAATTCATCCCAAAATATATCATTATGTGGCATAGACCTGGACTGTATACAGTGATACAGTGCTTCATAATAACTCACAGGCAGTTTCACCAGAATAAGCAAATGTTTTATTCTTACATCAACATTTTCTTAAATGAATACTGCGTAAGTTATCCATTTTCTGATTTAGCCCTTGTCTACAATAGGCTGTTGATGCCTGGGGATAACAGAGGAGTGTAGTATCTTGTGATTATGATGAGGATTATGATGATGTATTGTTCTGTAATACTTATCCCAAACATCTACAAGAGCAGGTCTAGAAAGATGACCCTTATGGCACTCCAGAAGATCTTGTGGCAAATGACTAATTAAGTGTTGGAGTGGGGCATGCTGTGAATCTTAATGATGAGAGCTCTCCCAGGCACGAAGGATTTCGTTGTATTACATGGAATATGACGAAGGGAATCAAACGCTTAATTGCAAATGTAGCTGGACCGCTTGACTCTCTTGGAAAGAAACTGTCACCAATTACATTGACGGTGTTACTAAAGGGAAAATCTTGCTTTTTCCCTGATTGGTTGGTTTCACAACTTTCCTGAAAACAGCAAAGGGTGCAGAAAAGTCTGCTGACGCAATGAAATGCAGCACAGCAATCTATAAAGTGGAACGTGAGGGACCTCAGAGCAATCAACCTGTCTGCTGCAGAACACCTCACACCCTCTACAAGCAACTGTTAATGCACAAAGTGTGACCTTTTCTATGAGAACATGCTGAGATCGCCACTCATGTATGAAAGCGCAAAAACAAAGCAGGCAAATTGGCCCTCAACCACATGCTGGGAAAATGAAGCCAATGGTCTTCCATTCAGGGCACACAAACGAAACAAATTAGCTATTTGCCCTCCATTGAGCACAAGTAGCTCATTGCAGGTAATACTGAGTTCAAAAAGCCATCAGTCTTGGCCAAGCAGCAACAGACCTTCTGGCTCTTCAGTCAACAATATTGCAAGTCAAGGACTTGGTAATGAAAAGTCGTAAAGCCAGGTGGAAGTGAGGCGAGGTACCATCTGGGTATGCTGGACGTAGGAGAGGTTCAGCGCTGGTAAACTGGTATACCACCAGCATGTCACACTCAGCATGTCACAGCATGTTTTCCACAAGGGTCATTTTAAAAATGCTACTTTTATATTAAAAAACACCTAAGCTACTAGCCTCAATTGTCAAAAGTCATTTGTAAAGGACTGAGGGGCTATGTTGTAATACGCACTTTAAAAGTCTGGTAAATCAATAAATATAACTATTCAGTAGAATTCTGTGTTGTTCGAACTAGACAAGATGTTTAAAAAAAAGTCTGAATTTTATTTTTGACCACAAAGCAAAACAGTAAATAGCTTAATAACTTTTTGCATTTCCATGACACTCATTTATTTGTTTGGTAAGATCTAGGAATATGAATATTGAAAAAATAAACTTAATAATTTACGTTGAATTTATAATTTCTAATGGGAGCTTCCTCTGTAAGGCTTAGTCGTAACACTGTTAAAACTAACCCTGCTGTGTAGAGGTTGTACTTCAGTCTGGCAAGCTCCCACTGTAAGTTGATTATAGGCTTCCAGACAGTGCTATAAAACACTCACCAAGAAGGTGATTAAAATAACATAGGTGTGAATTACTGCAACAACTACTAGTGTTTGAAAGAAATATCTTTATTATTGCTGGAAGAAGTTGCAGAAAACTCTGTTGTGGAAATATGAGAAGGTGACCAAAATCCACATTCTGCAAGGACTTAAAATGTAAAAACATGTTCACCTTGCATTAGGCAGTTCTCCAGACTCCCCAGTCATTCTGACAGTAAGTCTCCTTGTTATAAGTAAACAACTTGAAGTGGTTTGATTTAGTTACATGCAAATTCCACAGTGCTAACTGGTGGGTTGTAAGTTTCTATGACTTGTTAGCTACATCAGTAGGTTCAGTACTAAATAAAGAAGTCTCTGAATGTATCTTGATTGTATTAATTTGAGGTAGGTGGAAAAGTGGGTAAATTAGATTTTTTGCTGATTTTTTTCTTCAGTGAGTTATGTTTGTATTTCCTTGTTTACTGCTATAGCTAGACAACGCTCTATCACAACTTAACCCAACTCTTTGTTGGTTTTTTTCTTTTAGTTGCATTCATTTAAAAATTGACCCAACAATATTGAAATGTTTGAGAATGTTCATATTTTCGGTCACTTTGAGAACACTTGGTTGTCACAGAGCTAAATAACATGGTGTGTGTCTCTCTCTCTCTCTCTCTCTCTCTCTCTCTCTCTCTCTCTCATGTGCTGTTTAGAATGAAACACAAATGCATAGACAGAGACAGACAGACAAGCAGGTTGGTTGCAGTCACTGAGAGGAAGAAGTTCACCTCAGTGGTCAGACAGTGAGCACCAGGAAAGCAGACATAATGCAGAATTTAAAATGTCAAGAGGTAAGAGAGAATAGACTTTTTTGAGGCTTTTTTTGATGAGAGAATTTATGTAGGGTGTGCTGGTATTGATCGTGGCTTCGTTTAAACTCATTGATCTCAGTGGGCGTGATGTGCAGGCTGCAGGAAAGGCTCGGCTTACTCGGAAGTCATGAATATTTGAATAACGGACATTGGGGCATTGCAGAATGGCAGGGTTACACCTTGCATATTCATGTCTAATTCATCACCAGGTACTACTGAGGCTTTCAGTGAAAGGAGAAGAGACAGGGATGAAGAATAGTACAAGAAATACCACAAGTGTCTGATATAAAGAACATATCTAAGCTACATAGTTAATACATAGACAAATAATACTTTTCTATTTAAGATGGTTATGTATATACACATGGTTATAATCCTGTGGACTAGTATATGATACAGTTCTAGTGTCGGGTCCGGTTCCAAAAAGCAGGAAACATAATATAACAGAAAATGTTAAGGAAGCCTTCAACAGTAAGCACATGAAGAAATCTATTAATATTTAACCTGTGCACTTTTTAATGTGTGCGATCACTTTAATTTGTACTGGCAATTTAACTCTTCCAGTCTTAAAATTTGTCAAAGTTCTCACTGACATATTATTACCCTTCAAACAGATACCAGCAGTCAATGGACAATAAACAATAAACAGTTTACAAAACTGGTCTTCAAAATATGTGCAGAAAATCTGAGTCCTATCAACTGAGCAAGACCTGATACACCCCCATGTACACTACTAAAAGACAAAAAAAGAAAAAAGAAAAAAAATTGCTCTAGAACACAAACTGGACACCTGACATGTGGAAATGGTTTTATGGACTGTTTAGTGTAAATCTGGAATTAGGATTATTTGGATTGTTTAAAGCAGAAAGTCTGACTTTTAGACTGAACTTCGAGGGCGTTAACAAGAAGCATGGAACATCTCTGTAGATTTCTGTAGAAAAACTGAAAGCAAGTGTACCAAAAAGTATGAAAGCTGTAATTAAGTCAAATGATGGACACGCTAAATACTGACAACTGGAACATTATATTTAGCTGTTGATGCTTCTGTGTAATTTTTAAAATGTATTCTTCCTGCTTTTCTGCTGGCAGTGAAAAATAGTCTGTACTTAATGGCTGTTTTTACTGAAAATTAAGTGAAAGAAAGGTTTGCCTGTTGCTTATGAAAATAAATAAACTAAATTTAAATTAGAGAATATTCTCACACACACACACTACTCCTATACTATGTTTACTGAATGTAAAGGGCAGCTGGAGCTTTCATATAGTGAATAAAGTGAGGATTTGATGACACTGACATTATATAAAGATTAAAAGACAAATGTATGATGATGAGATTTTAATGCTCTAGCTACACTGTAACTTAATATAGCTGCTAATAAAGCCGTTTTAAAGCAGAGACGAGTGGAGGAAAGAGAAGGGGGATGAAGGATAGTGTGGGTTAGGAGATAAAAGTGAGGGGGCTGCTACTACAAGCTTGGGTGAGAGACACTGATTTGAACATTCAGTGATAAAGAGTGACAAAGTGAGTGGCAGCAGTAAGAGAGGAACTAGCTCTAATCCTTAAGTGCTGAAGGAAAGCAACTTAATCAAATATAGATATAACTACTTCCCACACAGAGCCTCGCATTTCACCATTTAAACAGCTCACATGATGCACACAGTTTTTACATTTGCATCAGATAATCTATGAATGAGAGACTTCCTGCCTTTTTTCCTCTGACTCATTCCTCCATTTTCACTCCATCCTAGCATCTATCAGTTGCAGAGTTTCACCAGCTTGCCACACACACACTTCTGACACAGCACAGGTAGCACATACACACACTCAGATGTGTGTGTCATCCATCAAATCCTGATCGAGCCCAAGCCTGCATAATGTGATCATGACAATTTCACCATGTAGAAATTTTTTTAAAAATGCTTCTATGCTTCATGCCATAGAACAATTTTTAGTTCCTTAGATTCTTTAAAGAACCATTTTGTAAATGAGGAGTGCATGAGAGAATAACCTTTTAAATTACGGACAGTATTTGGCAGAACCCTTAAAGTGGTAAAGAATCTTTATATTATATGATGGTTTTTAAACCTTTATTTATAAAGAATTCAAGTAATGACAATTTACTGAACATGCTTTAACATATGCATTTTTCTGCCAGAAAGCAGAGCCTTTTGCATGACATTTCTGCTTTTTTTATGCCCCAAATGTTCTGAGTTCAGCACTGCTTTTCTGCTTACCAGATTTACCTAAATGTTTTGCTTCTACCATTCTGTGGAGTATTTCCCAGCACATCCTGTTTATTGACACGTAATAATTTCTGGTGAACCAGACTTTAACATGAAGCCAGTTAATCTGCAGTCAGTTTCCAACTGAAAAGCATATGACCGGTTGGAAATTTTATGTAAAATGTGAAAAAAAGGGTACAACCAGTCAGAATGGGTTGTTGGAACAATTTTTTAAAAATATAATTTAATATTTTAGTATATATATTGAATAATAAATATTTTTTTTCACAATTGTTGTATAATATGCATTCATGTTGCAGCACATTGTCACTTGGTACAAATGAGTGGCCAGATTCCAGTGGGGAAAGTGACCTCAATAAAGACCAGTGTCTATATGCAGTGCATAACTTGGTTCTGGAGTAAATCTGACCATTTGGGGTTGTTTTATGACATTTGTATCGTGTTTTTTTTTTTTAATATTCTGTTTGAAAATACCTGCTACTCTTTACATTGTGTGAGCACGTCGTTTCACAAAGCTAAATGGTTCAAAACATCCTTATTAACCCAACATACATTGAAGTTTACAATGTTTTCCAAGGTTCAAGCAGCACTAATAAAACCCATAAACATCATCTATATGACATTTAATGATGGGAGGTTAGAAGACAAATGTACTCATCAAATCTGTTAGTTGCCTAAATTAGTGACATTACACTGCTGAAGCGGTCCGGATGTTGCTTAATGGATTACCAATGTAGCGACATTTAAGTGCAGTGTCAAGTGCTTTCAACAGCCTGCTCTTACATATCACATTTGATTCACAGCCATAAAACACATCAAACCAAGAAAGCCGCAATATCAGCACTATTGATTCCCACAATATGCTCAGAAAAGTATATTGTGACAATGTATAATAAGAACAATTTTGCATTGCCCACCCTACTACCCACCACTCCAATTATGTCACACAACGCAAAGTCTTCTATAAATACAAAGCAGTTGCAATTTCTACATCACCGCATTTATTTCCTTTTCTTATTCCTAGTTTGGTGATTCATACCCTGCCCAACACACGTGTGTGCGCACGCAGACACATTTACAGCTGTTCATGGTTAAAGGCACTCACAAGCTGACATTAAATCAATAAGCCCTGCGTGTTTGGTGTGCTGTCCCAGGCTTCATCCATACTGATCACTCCAATCTTTGATAAAACCCACGCAGTGCGCTGTGAAACTCCTGACTCAAACAGCAGCAGCATCATCATCCATGTGTATTTTTAGACATTGTTTTGTTATTCCCATTTGTGTGATTTTAGATGCCCTCATCTAATCACCCTCAGGGGAAAAAGGCTTTTGAAAGAAAGTTTTATATAAAAAGGATTTGATTCATAAAAAAAGGATCAAATTTACAACACTTCAAATGACGAGACCCAAGCAAAGTCTGAAATTCACCTTTTATTTTTCTTCCATTTTCTGTTTGCAATGAGTAAAGACCATGAGGTTACACTGGATTAGTATCTGCATAGCTTCTTACAAATCTTATCAAAATAGAAAAGAGAATAACTTCACAGAAAATAAAGAATGCAATGAAAAGATTAGATAAACACTAATTTCCAGCAAGCCTGTAAGATTAGTTCCACTTCCCTCCAGCATGATCTTAATTATTAATGCATACATTTCTAAATTCTAGCACAATACATGTCCGTTCAAACAAGTTTGTGAATTTTGGAAATAGGATTATTTAAAAAAAAAAAAAAAAAAAAAAGTCTGCAAGTGCCTTATTGTTCAAGTAAAGTTTACATTGTCACTTGGGTAACGAGTTAAGATGTAGTTCTCCCACCTGCATTTACAAAGCCTGTAGCTCAGGAACTTGGATGAGATAACTGTGAATGACACCACGTGACCTGGTAGAATTGAGTGTTGTTGTAAAAAGTGAACACCCTCAGAACAAAAGCTTTGGAGACTTCCTCTGTGCATCACCAAAACCTAGACAAATATAAAAGATTTGTTTCCCCCTTTCCCTCAATCCCATTTGTGCGTGTTCTGATCGAACATGTGGATCAACGAACTGTAAACAAGTTAACGCAGTGACCTCACCAACAAGAATAAACTTGGTTCAACACTCAAAGGACACTGATGTAAAAGCAAGCGTAGAATCACTCCAGTTAACTATCCACTAATGCACATCATATACAAAAACCCAGACATGTGTTGTAGCTTGAATTTCCAGTTTGTGCTTTGTTTCCTCTAGCTAAAATAATTATGGTTACTCTCACATAGCCTGCATCACTGTTTTGAGATGTTTCATGATTAAAGCTTGTAAGATGCTAAGTGCTTATCAAATTTGTCAATCTCCTAAAATTAGTGATGTTCCACAGATGAAGTGGTTCGGTTGTTGCAAAAAAATTATTGATAAAGCATAGCTCAAGTGCAGTGCATTCATAAGCCTCCTCTCACACATCACATATGTTTGATTCATGGCTTAAAAAAAATGAAACGAAAAAAAAAAAAAAAAACCTCAAACAGGAAAACTCCAGTGTCAGTTCTGTACTGAGCGAAAGAAAACAAAAAAAGCCAGGAAACGTGACTCCTAGGGCCATGATCCAAAGCTTGTTATGCCTTCTACACAGTGGAATGCAACAAGAGTGATGTGATAAATTCATGTTAAAGGGCAAATTGGAATAGTGACACGAGAACAGGGCCTCCCTCCAATGCTGCACTCACTGGATGAGCCTAGAGGCTCCCTGGGTTCCGCAGGCACTCCTGAACACATCTATTCATCAATCCTCATTATGATCGGTGGACCTCGGCCAAGACTGCCCCAGCAACTAGCAAGCCTGTGCTTAAACTCTGCTTAATGCACATTGGGAGCCACAGCAAGTGAATCTGATTCTAAGTGCTAACCAAACCATTGGTCATATTCACAGCTTCTGTGTGGCATTTGTTACTTAACGCATTTTTGGTCAATGATTAAAATTAACATCACCCTTCTATAAGATCTAGAACACCTGCATCGTGTATTGTTTTTCAGCAAAAGAACAGATGCAGATGTTCTTCCAAGGCTTGCTGAAAAAAGGAGGAAAGAACAGATTTTATATTTTAAACAAAAAGAAGAAATAAAAGGTTATATATGAGCACTGGGCTCTATTGTTTCTGTTTTGCTTAATTCAGCATCTCAGAATCTCCAGATCAGTGCTTTAAGGTAATGTACAGGGGTAAAGGTGATGCTCTTTTTTTGTGCAAAACTATGCTTACCTGTAATTATGCCCAAATCATTTATTGCTGATATTTTTTGTTAATCTCCTCACCACTACATTCATATTTCTAGTTTGACGACTGACAAACATTAATAGAACAATGTTAATGTAACACTACTTTCCAGCGCATGGATGATTAGCTCTAGTGATTATCATTACAAATGACAGCTGATTATATCAGACAAGTGCAAACGACAAAACACACCCAACACACAAACACTAATTTCCAGATACGTTACAGACACTATATTGAGAGATGTTTCTCCAAAAATAGGCCTCACACCTTCCCTCTTGCAGTTATAAAAGCCCTGTGTGTATTCCTGTGTGTTTGAGGTGTTTTTGTGCTTGTAGGGATCAGGAGCGTTAATGTCAGGTTAACATTTTGATTCTTCAGGCCATGTCTCTACTCCGTAATCTCTAGGATCAGGTCATCTCCCTCCAGGCTGCTGTCAGCTTTTACATACACTTTGGCAACTGTGCCGGACAGTGGAGAGTTGACCACGGTCTCCATCTTCATGGCGCTGAGCACGCATAGAGGCTGACCCTTCTCTACCTTCTGGCCTTCCTTCACCTTCACCTCCACCACCTTCCCCGGCATGGGTGCACCCACTTGCCCCCTCACATCCTTTAGGGCCTTTGGGTGGAAGTGCATCTCCTGCAGGAGCACACAGCAATGACAACAAAAGCTGAAGAAGGAAGCTAGAAAGAGCAGGAAAACAGCAAATAAAAGAAATCTAGGAGATAGGCATGTGTGTGCGGTTGGTTAGCAGATGACTGCTCTGCATTTTTCTGGTGAGCCGTCCAGTACAAATCAGACGGAAAAGTTTGTAAAGTTGATGCCAGCTGATCTTTAAAAAAAAAAAATCTAAATAAATTCTTTAATGTGCTGGTGACCACTAAACCATTATATACCACCTTATCGAACAGGTCTGTTTTTATTGTCACAGCAATTGCTTATTTGTTTTGTTTGTTTTTTAAAGGTAATAATCTTTAAAGCCATTATAACAGACTGCCAAAAACTCATTCAGTACAGTTTAAAAAAAAAAGAAAAAGTCTTCGTTCATTTAATGAAGACATGGCAGGGGTAAGCTTTTAACCACACTGTAACTTTTTTATAAATATCAACAAAGAGCACCTACTAGTAAAATAGCTAAATATCTGCAGTTGAGTTGCACAGTACCCATGCATCAGTGGCCCCACCAATAGGAAAAATGGGGTACAGGAGTGATTTACAGAGAGCAGATATTGTTAAAAACAGCAGAGGATGGAGAACACCAACACATTCAGTGAGACTTGACATTTCAACTTCACAGAAACGCCAACAAGTCACTGCAAGAAAATATATTTTTTCTTCAACACAGCAATTCCCAACATCTTCCATATGCTAACAGATGCATCTGTTGGTGAGGCTGCTGACTGAGCTGCCAGTTATTTTATATATGTTACTAACTAGGTATGCAATTTGTTTTTTTTACAGCCCTACTAGGACCAGCTGTAAGACAGAAGGAAAACAAATCAGAGGATGTCGGGCAATTTTCAGGCTCTTGTGTAAATGATTTTCCTCTCGCAGCCTGGACTTCAGAAATCAGAAACTAGGAGTGAATAAGCAGAAAGATAAGCAGTGGCAGATATTCCCCAAAGAACAAACCTTCATGGCCACAGTATCTCGGACGAGGACAGATCTCAGCTGGCCGTTGAGCTCAAAGAAAACCTCTCTCTGCCCAGCCTTGTTTAGGTCCCCTAGAGCCAGAGCTTTGATGTGAAGCGTTTTTCCTCTCTCTAGCTCCACCTGAGAGAAGCAGCAGGAACAGAAGAATTGAATGAAAAATGATGAAAGCAAAGGTTAGCATAGAAGGTAAAATGCATGCAATGATGGATGAGAGCATGTTGAGAAAGCGAAAGTAGATAAAAATTTGACAGTGATGTAAGTATTGTATATTGTATTGTGCTGTAACTGTTATCACCATGTCGCAAAAGGGAAATTATATTGCATTCCCCTTATGAACTGTATGAGAGGTCTGAAAGTAGACTTTAGTTAAGTTAAATGAATGGATTAATGAATGAAAGAATGACCAAGTCTCACCTCAAACTCCTCAGCAATCTTGGGACCATCTAGGAATAGGCGAGTGTTGAGGCAGTCAACAGGCCCGAAGGCAGTGGTGAATTCTTTAAACTCTTGGAACACCTTTGGGTACATAGCTGCTGACATCACATCCTCTGGGGTGATGTCTTCACCATGTGCCTCATGCAGCTGCTCTTCCAAAGCCTTGAAGTCCATGGGGGGGAGCGAGGCCCCGGGACGACCCTCTACACGCGGAAGAGACTTCAGCACCTGTAAAATACATAGACCACATCAAACTAGGGAATGTAAAAAAATGCACCGTGGTTAATATAAAAAAAGGTGCAGATCAAGTTTCTTTTTCTAACTTTGAAATATTTATTTGTTTAAATAGTTATTCATTTTGGATTTTGATTTCATTTACTTTATGTACATATTCTATTTTAGTTTTGAACTATGCAGTCAGCAAGGACATTTACAGCTCCAAAATGATTCTTACAAACTAATTATTTCACTTGTATGAAAAATAAGTACATCCCACAGAAACTGAATAAACATATCTGAAGAAACATTTCACATGCTTTGATATACTGCCTAAAGAAAAAGGTGATGCACCAACAAATGAAAATTAACATTTAGTTCAGAATTTAAACAAAAACAGATCAGTCACATAGAAAAAGTAAGTTCACACATTTCACTTCAAGTGCATACAGGCTGGTCTGGTGTTCTCTTTGCTATTTAAGTGGATAGTCATGCCAAGATCCAAAGAACGAAGGCCTAGTCTTGCAAGGATTTTTAAGAGATCTCTTTTACAGTGGAATAATTTGGCACATAATCTAATCTCCAAACAAATGTCAAAAGACTGCTAATTTGTCCAGGAGTGGCCACTTCAGCAAATTCAACCTTTAAATCACAGGCTGCATACATCAACAATCAGTGAGAGAAAATTAATGATGTGCCAGGAAAAATCCTTTGTTCTTCATAAGGAACATCAGAACAAGACAACAGTTTGACAACAAACATTATTAAAGACCAGACTTTAGAATGATGCGCTCTGGACAGAAGAATCAGAGTTGTCTACAGTTGATGACAATAACTGTTCACATATGTGGCACAGAACAAGGACAGTAAGGTTTTTGAAAAAAAAAAAAAAAAGACAAAAACAAAACGTACACTAAACCTAGTGAAGCATGGTGATGGAAATGTTTGGTTTGGGAGTTGCTTTGCCCCTACAAGGACTGTGGATTCTGAATTATATAAAAGATGGCTAGATGATGTGAGCACCCATTGCACACCACACAGAAAGTGTGTTACAGTACGGCTATCATTATTTCCTCTTTAGCATTTCTTTTAGCATGAAGACCCTTTTAACATTGCCGCCTCATGTTCAAAAAAATTACAGTCCAGTTTAGCATCATCAAGTACAACAGTAGACTATGCTTGTCTACATGGCAACAGTCCATGAAAACAAAGAAATTTAAAGGACTAATTAAAAAGTAATTTCTCCCTCCAGAATTCTATTTTGTGTTCATTAGTTACAATAACCCTGGTGCAGTTTCATTATGATACATCAGCCTTAGGGTGAAGATGATTTAAAAAATGTTCAGTAAAGTATGCACTCCTTTTTTTCCAACCATCCAGTGTAGTTTCTGCAGGAAGAAATGTTCATAGTAGTTCAAACCTGAAATACCACTTCAGCAGTGAACTCTGAGGTCAGAGCTTGTTAAGCCCCGGTTGTCAACAAACTGCAATGTGTTGGTGACCTGTCCAGGGTGTTTCTCTGCCTTTTCCACAATGAGCACTGGGATAGGCCCAGGATAGCAAACAGTTTGTCACCTGCTTCCATAGTGTTTGGAAAGCTACTGTAGACGCATGTTATTTTTCTGCAAATCTTGCAAATTTAATAAGGATTTCATGATGTACTGAATCATTTAAGCAATCAATGTGAGGTCAGAATTCTACCCTTGTATCAAATGCATCTGAACATGTGTTACACATCTTAGGAGAATAGGAGATGGGAATTAACGGCAACATTCTAATCATTCTGTAATACCGTTTAAGGCCTCCATACGCACAAATGGTTGGAGTGGAACGCTTACAATTCCCTGAGAGCCCCTCATAAAAATCTGTAAATATTTGTCAGATTATTACCAGGAGTTAAATGAATCTCATCTCTCTGCTTCATTTACCTCTGTTTAAGAGACTGGACAACCATCCTCATGGGCAAACCACAACTGGCAGTGTGTGGTAGAAGAGGAGAATAAACTGAAATATTTGACATGGGTTCTTTATGTTTTTTGGTGCAAAAACAACCCAATTTTTATTCAGGCTAGAATAAAACCCTTATTTCCACACTATGCACACTGGCATAAATGAGTAGCACTGATGTTACATCACAGACGATAAACAGGAAACATCTGTTCCCCGACAAGCATACTGAGCAGGTGACCTATTTATTTTGAACTAATGGGCTAAATAAATGAACCAAGTGGCAACAAAGTCATAAGAGAAAAATCCATAGACACCCAGCATTGTTCACTGGTGATGTGAGTTTGTCTGAGGAAACAATTGATCTTGCAAGTATGAAGCTGGTGAGTATTTGGGGTGCGCATGGCAATTGGGGCGCATGTGATTTTTAGACAAGCACGCGACAGTGTGTCTGCACTCCAGGGATTGAGATGAGAAAGCAGGGAAGCCTCTAAACAAAACGAGAGAATTTTCCCCTTTCAGTTAAAAAGAGAACAGAATTTGCAGTAACAGGGCCTCACACAAAAGCATAACAGAGACTAAAGTATTAAAGGATGCATACAGTCCATTTCATACAAAGCTAAAAGACGAGGAAAAAAAAAAAAGAATATTCTTTTAGGACTTCTCAGGAACTTTAAAATTGTTTAACGTTGCATATTTAACACTGACTTTAATCAGAAGCCTGTTTGGCTTAGAAAATCTAGTCATAGGGGCTTACCTTAGACCTGAATGGCTCGGGAAAGCCTCCATGGGGGATGCCAATGTGGCCCTGCAGGAACTCCACCACTGAAAGAGGGAAGGACAGTTCATCTGCTCGCTCCTCAACCTCTGCACGGGTCAGGGAATTCTGCACCATGAACTGTGCCAGGTCACCCACAATTTTTGAGGAAGGGGTCACCTAGATTAAGAGGATGGGATTAAACAGCAGGTACTTTTTTTTTTTTTTTTTTTTTAAATAAAGTACATTTTTCTAAGACTTTTTTTGTATAGGTCAATTTCAAAAGGTAAAATATATGTCAAGGTTCCTGTTCATATGACTAGCTTTTAACCTCTAGTTACACTTTACAATTAAACTAGCTGTTCCTGTGCCTTGAAGATAATGGACATCTGATAGGAGTGTCTGCGCTTTAATGTTCAAAAAGCAACCCAGGCGGAAATGCAGTAGTCCTCTTCTGCACCATAAAAATCAATTCTAATGTGAATGGACAAGCTCATCTGCTATTAGTGGAAGTTTTTTTTTTTTTTGGTTTTTTTTTTTTTTTTTTTGGGGGGGGGTGGGGGGCAGC
>JBBPDA010000025.1:9508760-9548875 GCA_037974385.1 Arnoldichthys spilopterus
CCCCCCCCCCCCCCCCCCCCCCCCCCCCCCCCCCCCCCCCCCCCCCCCCCCCCCCCCCCCCTCCCCCCCCCCCCCCATACCTATATATTCATGGCTTTGACATCACAAGCATTACGAGTTTGAAACAGCCTATGCTTGTACCTCCATATATGGACTGTATATTGAAAAGTTAACAACATTTATGTAGGATATTCGTATGTCTTGTGACAACACAAATCAGACTCTAGGCTGGCCTGGGCAAAGTGAACTAGGCAGAAGAGACAAGAAAAGGCATAGCTATGGGAATACAGCAACGTGACCGTAGATTACATGCATAAGAACAAAAGGTGGAGGAAGATAAAATGAGAAAATGGAAAAAGAATGGTGGGTTGGTAATAAACTACTGCTGGAATGACAACAGCTAGCACACAAAGCTACGCCTCTCAGACGACCGCTCCACTCGGCCTCTGATATTGATAGTATTAACGGGGAGAGGAAACGGAGGAGGAGGTAGAACACAGCGGCAACTATCTCAGATCATTTAATTAAGCTGTGGGAAATGAAAAGCAGCAAGGCGAGACCAAACGCTCACAGATGCCATTGATTTGGGGGGAGTGGTGATGGGGGTGCAGCTGAGCAGATAAGCTTTGCTTAAAACGTCCCATTTGATCTGTCTCTGAGCCAGAAGAGCCAGCCACAGGATTACACCCCTCCTCTGTGGTGTTTATACTTTTTCTATTTTTATTACAGAGGGCTGCGCAGGAGAGTGATGAGGGATCGACAGAACTAGCGAGAGATCCAGAGGCCCACTAATGCCAAGAGGTGAGTTCTTGAGTCCATGGCACTTGTGATCTCATGAATGCACATGTGAACTTGAAGGAGTCGAGAGAGGTGTCTGTCAGAGCTGCGGGCGATAATTAAGTCCTATCACACTAAGTCTCTGCTGCATGCGCAATCTATTCACACGAGTCATGTGATTTAATTACAGCATATGTATAATTTTCAAAATATATCTGTATTAAAACAGCTGCTGACATAGCGACATGTTTTTGGCACATTTGGAAAGGTCTTTAAATGGCACAGGCACTTAACACTAACAGCACCTTTTAGAACTATTTAAACCAACTGCAACCTCTTACCACAGTTTGACAAACATCTATTAGTCCATAAATGGAAAATAGACACAGATCAGCTATAACCAACACCACTAACAGGTAAAGTGAATAAAATTAACTTGTATTTTATTAAAATAGCACCTGTCCGGGGGTGGATGGTGGGGGTTGTGGATGGATAAATCTCTAAATATTTGTTACATGGACATTTTTGAAAAAAAGATATTAAAAAAAAAAAAAAAGTAAAAAAGCAATTTGAGTTTTAACCAATTTTAAGGACAGCTGCTATTTTCAATGGATGTACAAACATTGAAACAGAAAAAAGGATACATGGTTTTCTTTGGACAGTGATTACGTAAAAAGATTTTGTTCAAAGTAATTTTGGACCACTGCTATTGGTCCAATCATCTAGAAATGTTCACACAACATACTGGACAGCTAGTGTTTTCAGACAGTTTAAAAAAAATAAATTGGTTACGAGCTGCATATGGGTGATAAAGTAGAGAACCTGTATAGGGTGGCAATTACTTATATGATTTTTATATGACATTTGCTGTCCAGTCTCTGCAGATTTAGACATGTCTTGGTCTGAAAGGCAAAGACCACTCACTTTGATAAGGTCTCCCAGCAGTTTGTTGGCTTCAACGTAGGCCTTTTTCACCTCCTTAAACTTGTTGCCCAGGCCCATGCTGTGAGCTTGGAAGTGCAGGTTTGTGTACTGGCCCCCTGGGATTTCATTCTCATATACATCAGCGTTACCAGATTTCATGGTGGCCGTGCAGTCAAACGGAGCATAGAGCCCACGGGTCACTTCCCAGTATTCACTGTAGTCAAACACCTTCTCCAGAGAGATACCTGAAAAAGAGAGCCAAAGGAATGGGGAGATGGTAAATGTTTAAGTCTGAGAGTGAGCGAAACCACCAGTGATGGCAAAGGCAGCAAAACAAATAGCTGTATGTCATTAATATTTGATTAATAACATTTGAGCTGTTGAATACTTTACTAGCTGTGACTTCTAATCAAGCATGCTGTGCTGGAATCTTCTGGAGTGTTTAATCAAGAGTGTGAGAGTGCAGAGGCAGGGTGAGGGGGGCCGGATAGGCATAGATTGCTTCCTGTCTCTCGCAGTGCCATCACTTACCAGCAGTAGTCAATTAATCAATCAACGAGGCGCTTCACTCTCAACAGTTTACATGCACGTTTAACCCACTCACCCTCTCTAATTACTCAGCACTGTGATCACAATCGAGCTCCAGAGACTCAAACAGCACACTAACTGGATCCTCTCCCATGCAATTACAACTGACTAAACAATGACACTTGGTCTAATGTTACCCTATGGTATGTTAAACAATACTGTAGGGTATATATTTAAGTGATTGAGTGTGTTATTGCAAATGGTCTAAAGGCAGATTACAGATGTGAAACTATCACAACCATGGTGGTTAATTAGGATAGCATCCAAATAAAATGGATTCATTTTTATTACATTTATTTTAGCCAAAAAAGTACTTCTAGCAGCTTATGTAGCTTATTATAGACTTCAATTTTTCATTTTCTCATAAAAGACAAGACAAAGTGCTGCTTTATTAACCAACCTTAGATACTGATTGGAGCTTTAGGTTGGTAAAGCTAAGTTTACATAATTTCCTCAGCCATGATATGTTCCTGCCCTCCTGTATTACATTGTGTTGTAGAACATTGTCCATCAACTTCAAATGTATTTTTGTTTTTAAATAAATAAATAGATAAATAAATAATTTTGAAATATGCTCAGCTTTAGTACTTGCTAATATACAACATAGCACAGGTAGGACCAAATAATTCCAATACAAGAAAGTCAGTTTCAAATGTTGACATTCAAGTGCAAAGCACAAGTCTAAACCCAAATCAGTACAAAAAAGTTGTCTTAAAAAAAGAAAAAAAAAAATACAAAAACATCGAGAGAGCAAGGACCTGCCAAGAGACCGATGGAGAGATTAGAAAATGACAGAAGGGCAGATGAAGTGACAAGATGATCGACAAAGTGGCAGAAAGTGAAAAGAAGGAAAAGTTCAAAGAAAGAAGGCAGAATGCTAATCTCATTTAAACTTGCAGCCCAGCATGATTAATACAACATCTGTCTATTCAACACCTTTACCAGAGCTCAACATGAATCTAACACTTTCAAAGCACAGATGGAGAAAGCAGAGCAAAGAACAACAGATCAATTTAACTAAACTGGAGAGTAAAAAGCTGTATGTTGAGTGCATGTTCAAGCTCTGCCATTTCATTTATGAACAAATTCATTCTTTACGTTTCCCTACATGTGTATCTACAGCACCTCAGATATCAGCAAAGGAAACACTTTGTTCCACTGCCTTGCCACACCCCAAAACTTGAGGGAAACCAAAGGCACATTTTTTGTACATCCCCAAAAAGTGCTGAATATTCTACTTGTCAAAAATTCTGTAACCACCTTGCCTGCTAACCCTACAGTGCTTCAACAGAGCAAATGGACAGTAGTCTAACACCAGTAGTCTAACATTCACTTGTGTGGTTATTAAGCAAGACGATTTTCACTGATTAGAGCTCTGCTTTCTAAAGCCCTATTAGAGTGGGATTAGTTTTGTCAGGGGAGGTTTCATCACTTAAGTGATTACTGATTAATAATTTGTTGGTCTGACACTGAATTTCAGAGGGATTAACCAGAGCTCTCTCCATAATAGCGGTCCTGTTTAATTGAGCTCACTGTAATGTAATAATAATAATAATAAATATAAATAAATAAATAAATAAATAAATAACAAACAAAGGCAATAGGTGCAGTTTGCAATTTCAAAAATCAAAAGATATTTGTCCTTCAACAGTATTTGTAGGCAGTTACTGGGCAATATGTAAAGTTTAGAATTACAATAGTCATTGAAAATGTTAGTTTTAGCTAACATGCAAACTTTAGCCAACAGCCAACTTATTCTTGACCCAATGACATTGTAAGTAAATGTAATTTGCCATTTCTGTTTAGTGACAAGCTTAGTGTTGTGTACAGTTGGAGACATGATTCAACAAAAATGCAGACACTACATATTCTATAATGTATAGTGTATGAATATGGTGCATTAGAGCTAGAACCTTTGTTCAAACCTGAAGGATTACAGTGTTTTAACCTAGCAGGGAGTCTGTACATTGTGGAAAAAAAATAAATAAAAGTGGAAGGGGAAAAAAGAAAATTTCTTCCTTTCTGAAACTCAGGTGCCCCAAGGCACATACTTCAGCCCAAGGCTGTACTCACTGTTCATTTATGAGCACATTGCAATGCACAGCAATAGCCAGCATCATCAATTTGCAGGTGATCCCTCAGTAATTGGGCTAATCAACAACATGATGAATGATGCATACAAAAGTGAGGTCGTGGGGCTCGCCAAGCACCACTTTAACGACTGCCTAAGCCTGAATTTTAGCAAAACAATAGAAATCACTCTTGCCTTCAGGTGAAACGGAGGGAGTTGTGTGCTAATCAGCACCAGCAGGGCCACAAAAGAGGCTTGGGATTTGTTGCCTTGAAGGATACAATAGCACTGAAATCATTATTGGGGGGGCTAATATAAGAACTTAACTTCTATCAGTGTATGGAAAAGTGAGATACATAGACTTATGGGAAAAAAACAAAAATTGACACTTATTTGGTCATACAAGAAGCTTAGTAATTTCCTGTTAATTTTTGATGCAAATTAAAATAATGTCCCTTAACACAATTTGCTGCTACATCAAGAAATGCAACTTAAAGCTGTATTACACAAGCAGGAAGCCATACTTGCAACAGAGTTCTCTGGGCCCAAGCTCATCTTGGAAAAAATGGTCATCAAGGTCTCTGTACCAAAAATGAAAGTAACTATTCAGACTGTAATGAGATAAATGCGAAAAAGCCAGCATCTGTGATGGTGTGGGGGAGTGTGTCTATGTAAAGTGTATATGGAGACATACATTTAGATTTTAGAGTCCTATACGTTGCCATCAAGTCGATGTCTCTGCCAGGGATGTCCATGCTTACTGCAGCAAGACCATGCCAGACCACATTCTGCACAGTCTGCAACAGCATGACTTTATAGACTTTATAATGCCATTGCTTGACTGGCCTGCCAATGGCAACCATGGACTGATTAAGATGAAGTCTTAATTCAATTAACAGGGGTGCAGAATTAACTGGAATTTATGAGAATTAACGGGAATAAACTAGAAGTTTTCAAAGCTAAATGTTGGGAACAAAATATAGTTGGCAGAAAATATATTTTAGCATAATCTTGGCAAAAACAATCAGATTTAAAGTAAATACAGTTGAGTATCTATGCTATTTCTCAATCACAGGCACATAGTATACTACCGCAGGGCTATTGAGGCCACACCCCCTACATGAACTCTGCATTCCTTTATCACATGAACAATGATTTATAGAATTCTGAACTACTAAAGCTACTTTTTGGAGCCCATAGCACAGATAGAGACTACTAAATCCACACATTTGAGTCCAAGGACTACATAAAGTCAAGTAAGTTTTGATTATACTATGAGGTAGATAATATTTGATCTATGGTGTTAAAGTTTAACTAGCAACTATTAAATCAAAATGTATTCATACAGTAGCTAACTACCTGGGTAACCAGATATGCTAAATGTATGCTAACTAGTTCTATGCAACTCACTCCTTATGTTGCCATCCAATGTGTACTGGAAGAGATTTATTAAGGTTCTCCGACCAGCATGCATTCCCCCAACCAGGCATGCATCTAATTATTTGCTGAATGAAGAGTTCAGCAGGGTGCAAACAACGATCAAGTGAACCACTCACTGCATTTTAGTCATTTCTGATGGGTGTTCAAAAGTTCAGGGACAAGGACTTATAAACTACATTGTCGCCAGCCCTCAACCTGTATTCAAGAGCACAGACGCAAAGGACAACGAAGAGAGTATCCTACACTGCTGATGAACTGAAAGCATTAATGAGTTTTTGTACTTGTTACTGACAATGCTGCAAACATGAAGGTCTGGACAAATAAGGAGGAAACCTATCTTCACATAACCATTGGCTGTGCTGCCCACTCTTAATAATGTCCAATTTGTAATATTTCCAAAATTCCCAACCTAAAGTTCCCATAGCAATGGGGTGAAAAATTTCCAGAAACGTTCTAAGTCTTACTAATTAAGAATGAACAAAATTTCCAATTGCGAAACTACATTTAGTCTCCTCAGTTCCAAAATGGTTCTAATGGTTATTAAAAGTAAAATGTGGTGCAACACAGTGGGTAAACACACCACTGTCCTAAATCTTGTTGAATGTGGTGCAACAATCAGATTTTAAATTTGTGTATATTTACAACACAATTAAAATAGTCATTAAAATTAATCTTTACTCTAATACTTGGCAGTTAAATATAGGTTCACATAAGTTAACAGTTTTGTCATATTACAACTTTTCTGGAAATACGGTTTGCAATCACTAACTTTCAGTAACTTGTACAATACTGCTTGTGACACTGCAGTCTGGGTGGACAGGACTATATCTTGGGGATATAGATTTCACAGAACACAAGGAGAGTTACATAAACTATATCTGAGCTGCTATCAAGTGAGAACACACATCTGCTGCAATAAATTCAAGGCAACAAACGCAAGACGTAAAAACCACC
Organism: Arnoldichthys spilopterus; assembly: GCA_037974385.1. Classification (NCBI taxonomy): domain Eukaryota; kingdom Metazoa; phylum Chordata; class Actinopteri; order Characiformes; family Lepidarchidae; genus Arnoldichthys; species Arnoldichthys spilopterus. The sequence continues at coordinate 9,515,515 of JBBPDA010000025.1, forward strand.
CAAAGCTATAAAGACTTGGGTTTCAGAAGAGCTACTGCTGCATCAAACAGACCTTCACATTTTAAAAGCGGCCCGTGCCCTTAACACACACACACACACGCGCACACGCACGCACACGCACGCACGCGCACGCACGCGCACACACACACACACACGACAGCTACTGTACCACATTGTTCTCACTGGCCCTTAAACTATATTACACATGGCAGGTTTTTTCTCATACTAGCTGTGAAACTACTAATTTGTGTGTATGAAAATGTCTCAAAACATGAGACATCTTTTCAGTACTGACTCATTGCAGAATTGTCTGCGTGAACTGAGTGGGCTGCAGGTGTGACACTTTTCTAGGCCATGTGTAATGGGCACATTCAAAAGTACCCAGTCTGGAGTCTTGAGCTGGCATTGAATGCTGCGTGGCACAGACGGTAGCCAGGCCCTAAATTGTCATGCAGCAGGGAGAGTGCTGAGAGCAACATTTGCTCGGGTAAACTGACAGCCTCCCAACAATTCAATTACCTAGGAAACATCTCCAGGAGCGGAAACCGAAAGATAGGGGCCGCGGGAAGGAATCTGGTGGGGATAAACAAATCCAAATCAACAAAGCAGCGAACGCCTCCTCATCGCACAGTACGCTCTGATGTGATTCTCGCTACCGAAGTCACACGCCCACGATTTGCTGCTGGGAAACATGCAGGCCGAAGCACTATGGAGGAGGAGATGGGGAGGACACTCCATGCTGGAAAACACCGTAGCTGGCCAACGCCAAGATGAGCTGAGTGGGTCGTGAATGTATTTAAGTAAATATGGGAATCGGACAGAAATGAGGTCAAATTTGGGCAGGGTTCAGATAGACACCTACTCATATGCCTAACCACTATTCAAGCTGAGTTTATCAGAAAAGTTTGCAAAATAGTGCACAAATAAAATGTAATTTGATTCACACAGGGTTTCTGGAATTTTCTCAATATCACAGACCAGCTAGATTAAAAGGCCATACCATAGATGTATTTTCAAATATCTCACTCACCAACTATCTATCTAGGGATAAAATTAAATTGTCCAATTTATATTTTTTAAAGGCACATTGAAATACAGCGGCATTCATATATAGTGAACTTACGTGTTTTGCAACAGAGGCAAGTATAAACAGGTTTCCTCAAGGCATATACATCATCTTTACTCCTCCTAAACTGAACCACATCAGTATAGCCTTCGCTATGTTTGATCATAGGTCCATGAGTATACATTACTCCACTCATATGACTGGAGGTGATTTTCTTCTACTGCTGTTAAAGAATAAGCTATTTAAAATCTTAGACAGTAACACATCAAATGAAATGATCAATAAAAAAAGGCATTTTAATTAAAAGGTCAATTAAAGAGATGTTGAATGCTTCCTTAAAGTGTGTACTGAACTTAATTGATCAAAAATAGAATGGAATGGATGTATAACAGAGCACATTTCCAAAAGGCCTGCAGATCGAAGAAGAAAGACATTGTGATACAGGTTCAGATAACTTTCAGGCTATGTGAACTGTTCACGGACAACAAAAAAAAAAAAACCTTTATGCATCAACTTTTATACCAAAAGCCTTAAAGAAAATTGGTGTTATTTGTCCCTTTAGTACTTATAAAATGCATAACTGTGCAGAAAAAGACTTTCAGTGCCTTGCATTATCTCAGGAGATTCCGGAAGAGAATCTCTCGGATTTGCATATAATGCAGGAAAAGCAGCACTGAAGCAAATCGGATTTCAATCTGCCAGGCACAGATGCATTTATGTGTCCAAGTGTAAATGAATGGATAAATCTTGGACGTGAAAGCCCTTGAAGCTGCTGATGCCCTTAAAACACTAATGTGGAGCTTTTAAATGTAATTTTTTTAGATCAAGAATGTCTGTGTGATTATAAACATGCATTTTTCTGCACCACACTTTTTACAGCTGCTGTATTGTTGGCTATGGAGAAGCTTCAGCAGTGTGGTGGTCTGCATACAGTCACTGCGGTTAACAGACTTCTTGAGTCTGCAGCAGTACACAACTCTGATCACTAATGGCCTAGGAAATGACCACCATGTAGTCATGTTTACATATTCAGTGTGAGTGCTTAATGATTACACTTTATCGGGTGCTGTTTTAATGAGGTGCCTGTGAAGTCAGCCATGAATAGTGGGTACAGTTGCTGTGGACAGTCCAGTGAACTAAAAGGCCGCAGATACAACTCCATACACACACATGGGTGTGAGGCAAGGTGCCAAGCTCATAAGCTGAGGTTAAGCACCAGCAGTTGCTGTAATGTCGCAATTAAGGAAAGGTCACGGGGTCACTGACCACAACCAAATGACGTGCAGGCATTCTGTTCGTCCTCTGCCCTACTCTCACTCTCTCTCCATCATTTTCCCCTTACCCCTACGCAGTCTTTCACTCGTCCATGCACGTCTGTTCATTACAGCTTTTGTTTGTCTGCAGCCTGCTCAGCGAGTTCGTTCAGTAATGGCTGACATTCTCTGACCTCCCTTGCCCCTGGGTTATGAGGGGAGGAGAGAATGTGAACGTGGTGAAGTGCTAATGCAAAAAACACTGAGAAGAAAGAAGGCTCTTCAATTAAACAAACAGCTACAAGTGCCCGCAGGTTTAATGGAGTGTGTGGTTATTTGCAATATGCCTCTTGCACTGATGGGTGTGCTTTTTAACAGGCGACATTAACATTAAGGCAAGTGTTCTTCTACAAAAACAGAGGTGACTACCAACGCTCAACATGTGAATTCATTGCAATACTGTGCAGAGCATTCTCCTCAACGTTGCCCTGGCACAAGAGAGTGCCATGCTTTCATGGCTACAACAGCTGAACAACAGCACAATCATTTAATCAACAAGGTGGGTGCATGAGTGTGCATGCACACTTTAAAACACTTCTCATGGACTGTGGGTGTGTAGAATTTTATGACACTGAGCTTTTTGGAAGTGGTGTACCGCAATAGAAATCACTGATTTTTACAACAAATAATTATTGTATTAATCAGCAATTGATTACAATTCGATTCATACAAAATCAATATTTATACTTCAAGTTTACTTAAAGTGCATAGCACTTTTAGCATGTTATCTGAACATCACAGAGAATTTTAAACATCGCATCAACATTTTTCCATAAACAGCTTCAATGACCAACTTTAAATGACTAAACACTGCAGCGTAAACTGACACTGGACAGCACTCACCTGTATTATACTTTGTTCCCTTAGTGCAGGCCACAATGGCCCCCATGCTGGGCTGCGAGGTCATCCCTGCCATGGAGTCCACTGCAACGTCCACAATGTCTGCTCCAGCTTCTGCACACGCCAACATGGCGGCCACACCGGCGCCCGCGGTGTCATGAGTGTGCACATGAATGGGCATGTCAGGAAAACGGTCCCTAAGAGAACCGACTAGTAAACGACTAGCTTCTGGCTTCAGCAATCCTGCCATGTCCTACAGTTAGGGAGAGACAGTTAAACAGAGGGGATGAGAGAGAGACATGTGTATGCATTAGAGTCAGATGCTGGAGCAGTATAGTATCTGTGTAGGTGGTAGTGAAGTGGTGAAAGCAGGAATGAGGACCTAGTGAAAGAGTAAACATTAGCAAAATGCAGCAAAGTCTCGACCCAGAAAGCTTACAAAAACAAACAGCAACACTCAGCAGATGGTCTTTCCACTCCAATATATAATTTAGAACACAGTATTCTGCACCTTGATGCAAAGTATGTGTGTTCCAGCTTTCACCAGCTCATCAGCCAGCTTGAGGTAGTAGTCTAGCGAGTATTTCTGTCTCATAGGGTCAGAGACGTCTCCAGTGTAGGAGATAGCTGCTTCCACCACTCCTCCAGCAGCTCCTGCTGCTTCCATTCCCAGCAGCATGTTAGGCACGTAGTTCAGAGAGTCAAAGACCCGGAAGATATCCATCCCATTTTCTTTGGCCACTTCACAGAACCTAAAGCAAAGGCATAAAATACAATCACCATTACATTGTGTAGTGATAGCTTGTGAAACATTACAACTACAAGATACTACTCTAGATATGTTACAGATACAAGAGCATCTCCGTTATATACAAATAAAGACAAATTTAAAAAAAAATGCTCTTTAAGCTGTGACATGCCTTCATATGCTTTACTTGCTAGCTACACTGGCAAGTGTAAAACTAAAGTGAACTTTGGACACTACAGGCATTTCTACTACAATTAAGGTTAAAAAAGTAATCTGGGATGAATTGGAAATATTATGGGAAGACAAAACTAAACTCTTCTTTAATTACGCAAATTGCACTTCATATTATACAATGTTAATACTTGTACTTCTGTATTTAACTAAAGCCCTTTGAGTGAGGTGAATAAGGTTATGAAGGAGCCTGTGTGATGCTGACTTGTAGACTGCGTTGTCAGGGTAGTTGGTGTATCCCACTGCATTGGCTCCTCTGAGGAGCATCTGGAAGGGCACATTGGGTAACAAAGACCTGAGCTCCTGCAACCTTTTCCATGGACACTCGCACAGGAAACGCATTGCAACATCAAATGTAGCACCTAGAGAATAGGACAGATTTAAGGTGTCCAAAGGATTAGCAAGTGCAATTTATCATTGAAAATTTCATTAAATGAATGCTGGCAAAAGATATTTCATGTGTGCCTTAAGCTGAGCTTGAGCCTTAAGCTTGAGCTCTGGATCTAAAACATGATTACTTCTGCCAATTTTAAAAACTAAAAAAAAAATAAATAAAGGTCCCACGCATACAAACTGAATTCTTTATTAGTGGGACAAGTTATCATTATGGATGGTTGTGCTGTTCATCAAATAATCTTCAGTAGCTGTCTGGCAACTATAACAAACTGAAAATGTTGTGAATAATAATTAGAATAAAAGTGCACCAGTAATTTAATCCATTTTATTTGTCAAGCCTAGCATCCATTTACAATCACAGGAAACAGCCACGAGTGGCTTATTTCATGTTAAGGAAAACTGAAAAAGCAATAAAATGATTAAACTGTAAATTTCAAAAGAGGGCAAGATGTCCCCAAACTTTTGATTGCAGCGTAACTCAATGAAGCATAAAGTACATTCTCCCTGTGCGTGTCATTTCCCCCCTGTTTCACTATGGCTTTTTCTCTTCTGCCCAAGCAAAAGACAGACCTTCAACTGCTGTTGTGACCTTTACGGATCTGCAGATCCAGACCAGTGTCTCAAGCAGTAGCACAAATAAGCAAATGTTTTAGTGTGTGGCTCATTTACAGCAAGGAATCTGACACTAGAGTATGAACCTGCTCATGCGGTCCCTCAGGTCACTCCTCAAAATCTTCCAGCTGGAATGACGGACAGTATGAAAAGCCAAATGCTGGCATGTGCTGAAGGCAACCGTAGAATAGTGAAGTAACAAGAACACAGCGTGACTCATGTGAAGCCCCACTCTTACATAGCACTCCTTTTCCTTTATTTCTTTTTTGCCTGTGGTGATCTTCACAAGTTAACTGAAGTATCTTTTACTCTCATCGAGACAGCATTTCCCCAATGCTAAGGCTGGGTGACATTTACTCATTTTGACATGGCCATTTATCAATCCTCTCTTCATCCCTTAGAATTAAAACAGGCTGAGTTTATGATCTTTTCTGACTGGCTGCCATGCATTGTTGCTCATTCCAAAAGCAACCCAGGCAAAAACGTGTAGTAAAAACACTCTGTATGTAACACTGTGCACCCTGTATTTAGTGAGAATGGGCAAGTGAATAAGGAAGAGAAAAAAAAAAAAAGACCCACCTCCCCAGTTTTCCATGCTGAAGAGGTTGCTGAAGTTGTGGGCCACAAACGGGGCGATTTTTTTAAGGTCGTGGGTTCGTACTCTGGTGGCCAGCAGAGACTGGTGGGCATCTCTGAAGGTGGTGTCCATCAGGAGCAAACCCTGGTGGGCTCGCACTGCTTTAGCAAAGCCCTCAGGACCCTCCCGCAGCAGCACATCTCTAAAACCTGTTGGAGGGTCACCTACAGTGCGCACACACACAATCAATACTATAGACATTATCAGCACCACCACACTGTTTTAATTGCACCATTATTCACTTCCATTTCTCCCTTTCCCCTCACAAGCAGCTGTAAAAGCACATTGAGACACACATTCCATCACAGCACCTGGCTTAAATAGATACATTTCCTTAAAGGAATAAATAAGCCTCTGCAAACCAGTTAATTGATCCCTTTTTACACCATAAACAAAATCAACAGAAAACAGTGAAATGCAAACAGTGTAAGGAGGCAAAAAAAAGCAAAGCTCCTTTTATTAACACACATTTAAAATGTCAACCTCCTGCTCCACATGAAGCCAGATATGTTTGATGGGCTTACATTTAGACTGCAGGGGCGAAGGAGATTAAGTTGCTCTTATCATGAAAACACACATGCATACACTTTTGCGCCCTCTCTCTACGCTGCGCATAACTAAAACCTCATGACTAAAGAAGTGAGACTGTGGCTTACATTTGACTCGCACTGCAGTCTCCAGTGGACTCTGACTGTGCTTACTGTCTCACACTGGGTTTGTGTGTACATATATGTTGCTTACCGAGAGGTACTGCAGGGACGACTGGATCAATGGAGGAAGGCTTAGCCTTGACAGGGATGGGAGTAGTAGGGCCATTCACCATTACATGACCTGAGATTAAAGCACATACACACATTCACCTCATACCACACTTAGCAAAAGGCTCAAGCAAAGCTACAACTGCATCATCTAAAGGGCAGCTACAAAAGCTGGAGTTGATCAGGAAGCTAAACGAAAGCTTAAAAGACTAAGGCATTGCTTCCCCACTCTGGCCCTGGAGCATCCCTGGCCTATACATTTTGATGCTTTGAACAAGTTAAGATACTAGCAGTGCAAGTGGGGCATTCACAAAACAGTTACTGAATCTGTTTCTTTACAGTTTTAAACCATTACTCATGAGTGGCTACGATAATTTAATACTACACTTCAGCCAATAGCCTAAAGTACACTCTTAGCATTGAGTGTTCTGTACTTCACCAAAAAAAGGTTCTATAACTTAACAGCACAAAACCATTGAAACATGCAAATAATCTTATGTGCTCAAACCCAGTTTGCTGGGGGTGTTGGAATGCAAAAAAAGAAATTTATAGGTTTTAGCTAAATAAAAGACTCCCTTTGGTGAAACTTAAGAATTGACTGACACACACACACACAGTTAAAAAACTGACATTAAGCCAGTAGATTGTATGACTGGTATTCCTGTGGAATGAGTGTCAAGTTATTGTCAGTACATTGTTGGCAAAGACTGGCCAATTCTGAATGCTGATTGCATTTGTTTAATAATTACATTGATTTTTTAATTGTGACATTTGTTGCCGTTTAAAACAGTGGCCTCTCTGATTTTGGGCTGATGACTGCATAGCCGGCTCTTGTGAAACAAGCCTAGAGGGTTATAACAGCCTTCACAACAACTTGTGGCTTGGGCTGGAGTCTCTGCTCTGACATCAATTCAGACTAAATATCTGACTGGATGCTGTTGAGAAATATCTGGGCTTAGAACATTTTTACACAACCTGAAGGGCTAGCTGGTCAACTCTAGTCCAAATCAGTTTAGGAGTTTATAAACTTGGAGTGTTGGTTTCGTTTTGGAGAAAAATCCAAGCAAACCTTGCTGCCCTCAAAACACTCTTTGTTCCGGTGTTCATGATCCTCCATCATGATTTTTCTATGTAACATAAGTGCTAAATGCTGTTTTGCTGAGTTCTCTCTTCAAAGATTTAGTTCGCCTACTTAGCTTGTGTCATAATGAAATTAAGATAAACTATGTTCATGTTTATGAATAAACTTAATGCAAGTATTTAATGTGGCTATAAAAATGTCACTGTAGGATCTAACCCTCTCTTTATACTCCAAAATTCTTTGTTCTGTGGCTGTACCCTGCATTACTTTTTTAATCATTGTTCATCAAATTCATATGGTGTACATGTTGATATTTTTTAAGTAAAATTGTATGCTTAGTGTTCTAATGATTATAAATATAATTATATTATAAATGATGATTATGTATTACTAAACTCAATGTACATGTTTTTGGTAAAATACATTACATTCTGGTATGCTGGTATATTGTATTATATTGTAAATATGAAGAAGCATGTACAAAAGGACTGGTAGTTTTAGGTTCCCTGATTTAAGTATTCCAAATGTGACCAATAATTTTCATAAGAGTAAAGAGGGGGAACTTTGCTTGTGTACTCACTATTGCTGTGTCTCAATGTTAGAAAGTATATGGTCATTTTGTTTTTATCCATTGAATGCAATTTTAGTATTAGGGGTCAATTTATTTCCCTGTTCCATAAAATCCCAGTTACACATCTGGCTCAACACAGTGGTTCTCAATCTGGGGGTATATACATGGGACAACCTTTTCATAAACACTGCTTATAATTGTGTAATCTCATTGTTATGCAAAGACAGACTACATGAGTAAAAGTGCAGAAGAGCTTCAGCAAAAACCTAATAAGCAATTTCTAGTAGTGTGTTTATGAGAAATGTGAAGATACTGTAGTTTGTAGAGAGTTAGGGAGGAGGGGTTACAAAACCCTGCTTATTTTTGGGAGATCATGGCTCAAAAAAGGCTGAGTACCACTATGTTCTGAAATATGCAGGACTGGGGCTCTCTAGGAGCAGGGCTGGAAACCACTTTCCTAAGAAACTTGTGCATCAATATAGTGACGGGTGAGATACTGAAAAAACAAGTCTTCAAGGGGTATCCTTACATTAAAATGAAAGAATATTGATTCTCTGCATCAAAAGGTTTTGATCACACATGCTTTGTAGACTTTCTAACCTATGCCTTCTCATATTTCTCATGAACTTGACCTACACTCAAATCATGCAAGGACTGTTGATTCAGTCTGAAGCACAGTTTACACTTGTCTTTAGAATGACTTAAAAAGGCAGTTGGATCACTGAACTCTTATTTTAGAACATTAGATGCAGACTGTTAAGGTTTTTACATGGCTGAACATATTTTTATAACCTTACACAACTTTTGCTTGAGCTGTCAAGACACATGAAGTTATAACAAGTCTCTCCTGTGCAATCAGACATTTGTATTGTACCTTGTACAGTGTCAAAAGTTATTAATCAATGACAGAGCATAAAAAATTTAAGTCTCTTCATTAAATACATTATAGCTATACTTAAGTTAATTTTATCCACTCCATTTACCATACTGGTGCAATTACATTAGTTTACAATTACACACTGTAGCCCATTGGTTTTTTGCATCATGTTAGACCCCTTTACCCTGTTAAAATGGTCAGGAACCCCATAGTACCACCAATAATGTGAATCACTTACCACAGTAGTGACACTGACATAGTAGTGTCACATTAATGGGGGTGTGTGTTTTGCAGAGTGAATTATATACAGCAGTGCTGCTGGAGTTAATGTTACTGCAGAGCTGAGAATAGTCCATCACCCAAAAATATCCAGGCAACAGTATCCTGTGGCCATAAACTGACAATCAATGAAAGATAAGAGAATGACTAACAGGTCAGATGTGCCCAATAAAAAGGACTAATTCAACATAGTGCTTAAAAACTTCAGCAGCACTGCTGCGTCTTATGAATTCTGAAGCGCACACAAATATCTGTTCACTGCTGATCCCGTGGGGGTCTTGACCACTGCTAAACAGGGCAAATGGGTCTAACAAATGATGCAGAGAAGCAGATGAACTACAGTCAATAATTTTAAACTATAAAGTGCACATGTATGCAAAGTGGAGATTATAAAAAAACAATGAGTAAATAAAAGGTAGATGTACTTCATACGGTGGCTAATCAGCATATATTTTCTGCTTCACTCTTGGTCACAGTCTAAAGGAATCACCCTGACTGTGCCCTTTAACTCTGGGGGTTTCATTTAAGTGACCAAAAAGGAAAGCATCTAGAGAACATCATTCTCAATCGAGAGGCTGGAAACCTAAGATAAACAAAAACTTTAGACCACTGAGTGAAGTTTTAGAACCTCAATTGTAAAAGCATTGTTCCACAGTTGGTTCAGTGTGGACATTTGTTTATAGAAATCTTTTTTTTATACCATCATGCACCATGTCTTACCCAGGTAATGGAGGAGTTTCTGGGCTCGGTTCTGGACGGGTTTGAGGTTGAACAGGTCTGGATTTTCATCGATGAACTGAGTGTCCACGGTGCCATAAAGGAACTGGTCATTGCTTAACACATTCTGGAGGAACGGGATATTCGTCTGCCAAAAAAAAGAAGAAACAAGAAAGATTACGCCCGAGTAAGGTGCTTACACTGAGCAGGTGCTGACTGGTGGAGAAGCAAAGAGCCTATAGACACAACACATTCTTGCACACAAACACAGAGCTAAGGTGTTAATGCTCCTACAGGGGCAAATAGGGCCTTTTAGTGGGTAGTCCTAAAATCAATACCATTATCTAAACACTCGATACCCCTTCCATCATGCAGCCCATAGTGTGTGTGTGTTGGGGAGAAGGGTGACTGGAAAAAAGAGAAATATTGGAAGTAAGAAAAAAAATAAATAAAAAGGTTTGTTGAGGGATGTTATACATAGCAGTATAGCTGCCACTAAAGCACAAAGAACTCCTGTCCCTTCCTGAAAAGGCCAGGGAACACTTAATACTCTGGAAGCTGTGAATGTCCTGTTCTGCTACTCAGACAGCATTAGCAGCTGAACAGGAAGCTGAACATGAAGGAATGAGTATCACACATTCCAGCACTGAGGTCGTATGGTAGAGCAGACCAAAGAGAGAGAGAGATGAGGTAAAAATGGGAGCTGGCACGAAAGAAGAATAACTGTAATGTAAAAGGCTTGGTGTAAGAGAGAAAGGGAGATACAACATCTTTAAAAGACTGTGCATTCCCTCCGAGCAATACCACCTCCACATATGCATGCATGCATGCATGTATGTACACACACAGAATGGTGGGCAGTCCCTAAAGGGGGGATTTGGCAGTGAGCCTCGGGGCCAGAGGATGGAATTGAAAAGTGGGGGGTGGGGGAGAGCGAGCGAGAGAGAATATCAAGATCTATTCTCCTCTTGTGAAGGCTCATGAACACTAGGCAGCACTCTGACCCAGATTTCTCAGACTACAACACCAATTGCATCCTTCACCATGCTCCACTCATCTCACTTTCTGCCAGCTATATGTGCCTGGCCGTCTGGCCATAAACTCATTCTACCTGCACCCCTTTCCTTGCAGCTCATCTCCTCGGTTTATTAGACTGGATATAAGATTCAAGTGAGAAAAATGCCTAAAATATTGTTTGCATGTTTAACGTCTAGAGCATGTAGACACTAATATATTCATCAAATTAGATTTTGAGCTTATGTCTGTGTTGTAATTCTACAACATTGGGTGGGATTGGGGGTCAAAATTGCATTACACATTACTTGGAGGCACTTCATTTCTATCATAGTATTTTATTTCCATATGTAAACATGAAGTGCAATGTCCAAGGTGATTCAAAAATTCTATGTATTGCTTTTGGGCTTTCTTTGGACTGTTTGCCAAAGGGGGTTATAGTTGTTGCAGTGATAAGGGACAGGTGTTAAATGTGCTTTGATCGTGCTTTGGGGTTAAATGTAGTCCCACCCACAGGGGATAAAAATGGGTAAGAACTGGAATCACGGGTCTTAAAAGGGTACACCAGCAGTCAAACCTGTAATTAAACAATTCATTTTTCATATTTGTTTAGACTACAAATATAGAAATTGCAATCCAAACTAGGAACAACGTTGCAATATTACAGATCCCGGAACAAAAAACAAAATTTAAAAACACAAACTTCTGCATCAGAGGGCTCCTACAACATCTGAAAGGTGAAACAGTTTTTTATATTTGGGTTTTACAAGGTTAGCTTTTCAGCTTGTGAAGATCAAGCCCTGAAGATCACAGATCTAGCTCACTGAGGAAGGTGGTGAGGCAAGGGGTGCGAGAGGAAATGAAGGCATGCCAAGCAGTCCTGTGCTAGGTTAAAATGTAAAGGCTGTTTTCTTAATCTAAAGCTGGTATATCACCCATTTTTTCAATATATATAAATTACTCCTATTTACAGTGGGATAGAGTGGGGTTAGCCATTAGTCTGTTATGAACAAGGCTAGTTTATGCGTAGTTAAATACCTGACACCACACTATATACATGAATGTCCTCTGCTATTTTTCACATAGTCTCATTACAGCACATGTACTTATTTTGACTTATAAAAAATCCACAAAAACATGCCATTTAACCAGGGTGCAAAGACCTTTGCATTTGGCATTAGTCCTCACAAAGAAAATGAAAGATGGTTTATATAGTTATGAGTCACAGGACAGAAGCGCATGCATACGCACACACACTGCAGCTTATTGAGGGGAGCCTTAGATGGGTAATGGCCTGGTTGACATGCTGGAGTTTTAATGCCGTTTGCAATACACAGCCAACAGGGAGCTTTCCATATCACCATGATCACACTACCACATCCTACCACACACACAGAGATACAGACAGACAGAGCGAGAGACAAAGAGACAGAGAGACCGACCGACATAGAGACCGACAGCAAGAGACAAAAAGAAAAAGAAAGAGAAATACATCATTTTGCTTTTAGTTGTGTGAAGAGCGCATCATGCAGCGGTACACCACTGGAAGAGATTTTCTGCCCACCAGCCTCACAGTTTTCACAATGACTGCATCAAGTGGGCGTGCGTACCCGAGGTGGGGTGGGGGGGCAGACAGCACAATACAGTCCTTCAAGGCAACCGGAGATCAAGAAGAGCTTCAAGGCCACCTGTTTGCCTAGAGGACAGAGGGAAACTACATGCAGAATGTAGCCAGAGAGCAGGCAAAAAAAAAAAAAAAGCAACAAGAAAAGGCATTTATAAAGAGAACTCACTATGCTGCAGGACAAAAGGCGAGACTAATGGCGATATTATAATGGTGTTTGATGGATTGCAGTTTCCATGAGCAAGCCCACAAGTATAGAGTGAACAAGATGTACTTGAGCTGAAAGGGGCTGTCCAGAGTGCTGAAATAGACCGCTAGGCTAGGTGGCCATCACAATACAGAAATAATATTGCATGGAGAAAACTCTGTACATGGTTGCCTATGTGTGAAGACTGATGAAAGCAATGCAGAACAAAATTTTATAAGTACGAGTTTTACCCGGACACCTTAATCTGCAAGCTGTTGGCAAGTCAGCAACATGCTATGCTAAGTTTAGCTCAAGCTGACTGGCAAATGAGTCACTCATATTAGGGCGAATCTTCACTGTTTGAAAAATACCAGTTGGCCTTTAATTTCTGTGAACAATTCGTAATAAATGAAGTAACAGAAATGGTCCTAAATGAAGATTGTGTTAATAAAATATGGCTGTAGGTTCCATAACTGTGGCGGATAGTGGCAGCTCACAAACACTAACAGAGGGTTCATTAAAAATGTATTTATTTATTTTTTTACCTTTCAGACGAAGGTAGAGAGGACTTGCTGTTATGACTATGATTTACAAACTACACATTTTTATACTAGAGTTAATTTGCTGATTCATATTAAATGAAAATGCTGTGACAATGAGATTTTCTCCCCTTAATTATACAGGTATAGATTTCTGTTGATATCCCTTAAAAGCTATAAGTCAGAGTTATGCAGTAAGTGCTAGAAGATAAAGCATACTAGGAGACTGGTGGTTCTGCCCTTTCCCTTCCCGCCCCAGAGGAGCAAGGCTGAGGCTGAAACGCCAGGCTTGCGTGCCGGCTGCTTTACTGCTGGCTGTAGAGCGCTCTGTTGCAATGTACTGCATGTAGTCAGTTCTCTATATATAGCCATGCTTAGAGACTGGCTGTGACTGACTCACTCTCCTCACCTAAAAACACTGAGCCTAGAAAAACAACAGAGGCAACAGAAACCAGAGGGTGGGTGGGTAGTTGTAATCACTCAGTCTTGCACTTTAGCATTCAGATTCTGCTTTGACATGCAGCTTTGCTCTGTTGCCATATATTGGCTTTGTCCCTTTCTGCTCACATGACTAATCTTAGCTGTTATGGTGGTCTTCATAACCACAAAAAGAGCTACCAGGGAAGTGGGTTGCACAATACATCATCCTTTTAATGTTCCGGCAAAATTAATTTTCATATTAAACACATTACAACGAGCCGCAATAATGCAACAGCTGAGATCCATGAGGTCTGAAAGTTGGAAATAGGTTAAGATTCACAAAAAAAGCACCACATTATTCACACTACAGCACCAGAAGTGGAATCTCTGATCTTGTATATGATAAATTGTAGTAGGACTTTTGAGAGTCAAAAAGCAAACATGAACTGCAATCCACTACACAATTGTTACACATTAGCTTGTAGAAGAAAAAAAAATAACACTAGGGTAAGTACAGAAAAATCAATGCACTATAAGAACAACTGTCTGTTTCTGAATTTGCTGCACATTCAGGCAATGACACTGAATTTTATACTTTAATCTAGGTCTGTTATGATCAAATCAGAAAAAGTTGGGACGGTATGGAAAATGCAAATATAAAAATTTACTTTGTCTTGTATTTCATTGCAGACAATAGGAACAGAAAATGTGTCATGCTTTGTCTGGTCAACTTCATTTCATTTGTAAATATACATCCTTTCTGGTCATTCAGACCTGCAACACATTCCAAAAAAAAAGTTGACAGGACAGAAGCAATTTAGGGCTAGTAATAAGGTAAATTGGTTAAATTATGTAGTGATTTGAAACAGATGATGTCAACAGATGATTGTAATTATGACTTCGTACAAAAGCAGTATCCAAGAAAGGTCTAGTTCTTTAGGAGCAAAGATGGGCAGAGGATTGCCAGTTTGCCAACAAATACGTGAGAAAGTTATTGAAATGTTTAAAAATAATGTTCCTCAAAGAAAGATCGGAAGAGATTTGGATATTTCACCTTCAACAGTCCATAACAATTAAAAGATTTGAGGAATCTGGTGGAATTTCAATGTGTAAAGGACAAGGGCGCAAGCCTAAGTGGAACAGCCGTGGTCTCTGATCCCTCAGGCGGCACTGCATCAAGAATCGACATTCATCTATAAGCGATACCACATGGGCGTAGGATTACTTTGACAAACCTGTCAAGTACCAAAATATGTAGTTACATCCACAAATGGCAGTTAAAACTGTACTGTGCCAAAAGGAAGCCCTATGTTAACAGTGTCCAGAAGCGCGGTCGATTTCTCTGGGCTCGGAGGCATCTGGGAGAATGTGTAGCGCATTTTGAAGCGCAAAACGTACAGTTGGCCACCTTAAGACTTATTTGCAGGAAGAATGGGACAAATTTACACCTGAAACACTTCATCACTTGGTGTCTTCGGTCCCTAAATGTCTCTTAAGTGTTGTGAAAAGGAATGGCAAAATTACAAAGTGGTAAATGCTTTACTGTCCTAATTCCATTTTTTGGAATGTGTTGTAGGTCTGAATGACAGGAAAGGATGTATATTTACAAATGAAATGAAGTTGACCAAACAAAACATTTTATATTCATAGTGTCATCTAAATTTACTTTGACTTGTATTTCATTGCAATCACTTTTTGTTGCGTTTTCCATACCGTTCCATCCATTGTGTTGCTGGCTCACCAAAGACACTATCCAGCTTTTCTGTGAAGTGGATGGGTGGCAGACAGAGGGGTTATCCTGCACTCATTAAAATTAAAAAATTCTACTCAACATAAAAACACAAAGGCTCCAATTTCCCCAAAGTTAAAACTCTTCAAGGTATCCCATCTTGATCAATTTCCAATTTAAAATCATGTCTATGACATTCACACCTGAAGTTAAGCTTTAAATATAACTAAACAGATTTACACTCTGCAGTTCACAAAAAAGGAGTTTATTTTTTAATAAATTTTTTGGCCAACAAAAGTGTATGGAAAGCTCAAAATTCACTCAGTAAAAAAATTGATTTAATGGTTCCAAATGTTTTTCTAAATATTGTGGAAGCTTTGAAAGACCATGTGTACACTTGTTCTAGGACTGAAAAAATTGATCAGTCAAAATAGCAATTTGAAAGAGTGAAATTTTTTAAAATCACAAGGGCTGCAATTTCAATTATATGATATTATCCAATATTGACCCGCTTTAACTTTGGGATTAAAAAAAAATCTAATAATGCGGAGCGTATGAATTGCTGGTTTGGAAAATTACACTGAGTTCTCAAGCCTGGCAGCTCCACTTTACAGTAAGGCCTTTATAATATATACAGTTCATCATCTTACATTCATCGGGATACTCAGATTCAGAAAAATCCATTATATTTTAACACATTAAATTTTGTCTATATCGTGTAGCCCTATTGCATTGGGTTGGTGCAAGTCTAAACCTGTAAAGAGGTGTGAGCTGCAATGGGATTCTTGGTCAGCTAGTAGCTACCCACACCCCTGCAGCAACCTCCTGCTGTCATACAAGTACCAGTATAGTGGTAAGCTCAGTCTTTCCTTCCCCCACAACCTTCAGTCCATTTCCCTGATGCAACTCAACTTTCCCTTCAAACTCTCTCTCCATTTCGCCTCTTCTTTTCCATCTCCTATCCTCATATCGTAAGCCAGGACTGCTTCAGGCTCTTCTACCAACCCCCCTACTCCCTTCTTTCTCGCTCGCTCTCTCCCCCTCCCTCCTTTACTCGCGCGCACGCACACACCATCTCTCTCTCCCTCAGTCTCTCCTCCCTCTCCCCCTCGCTCTGCTTTCACTGTAGCAGACACGTTGCAGTCACACAGACACACATACACTTTGCACACACAGAGGCAGACACCGACTCCCATCCCTGCACCAAAAGCCACAAATCACACAGCGGTTCAGCTCGAGTCTGGGGAGCGAAGGCAGGACGACAAAACAAAGCAATGACTGACACCACGACTGCACAACGGCAACCTTCTCCCAGCATCACTGGGCGATGCTTTCAGAATTGAAGTGCCTGGCTCCAACAGACTTATTTGCAGGATTGAAAATAAAGAGGCAGTGGAGGAAGGCTCCTAACGGACAGTATAAGGCGACAGGGTTGAAAGGGGGTACTACAATACCAGAGAGGACTAAAACACTCTCCTGAGAGGACTCAAAGCAATGAAAAGGTTGGTAAACATTTGCCTTTCACCCATTTGTCTTGAGGAAAGTCTGAAGGCAAAACCGAAAAGAACGGAGCCATTGAAATGCCTCTAGACTAGAAACAGACATGCCTCTGAATGGATTAATGACAGCGCAAACAGGGGCTGGGCAGCTAGAGGTGGGAACCATGCAGAGAAATTGGAGTTTAACAGATATACCTTAAGTCAGTCTGAAAAGCTTGTGCAGAGCGCGCACACAAGAAATTTTGGTCAGAGCCTAGGGGGGCTGCCTGAAAACCACCCTAATTGGATTATTTGCTTTAATGCACCAGTTTTCAGGAAGATCCTAGTAATTTTCAGTCTCTGATGCCAACTTCACACGCATGAAAAAACAACCTATGTGGTTTCAGTTCATGGTCAAAAGGGACGGATTGAAAGTGGTATTGTTAAAGCATGTGGCATACTTGAAATGACATTCAGTTTTGAGATCAAGATTGAGATTCTGTGTTGACATCCCAGAGCAGCACATCCAGAAGACATGAAAGACTTGACCCAGCACACCACTCATTAAATGTCTAATATGGTTCATGTTTTTCCTCTTTGCCAGCTTTAACTCCACAGCCAGACTGCTTGGACAGTGATTGCAACCTGCAGCCCTTTGGTAACTGGGAAGACGTTTGCACAATGCAAAAACATCAGCAAATCACACCGCTTACGGCCTCAAACGACGATTTAGGATTTTGTCATTGACTGGGATTGATCTACCCTAAATGGATGAACAGAAATGCAGTGCATGGTCAAAACAACGTGTGATGAGGGGCAACAGTAAGTTGTGACTCCCTTAACACAACAAACCTTGAGGATTACAGAAAGCTCCACAGGGGGAACCCCCCCCCAAAAAAACTCTAGCTATTATTTGATCATTGTTGCTTGATTGGTTTGATCAATGCCTTCTGGGATGAAGGGATCAGGATGTAATGCTTTTCAACAAAGATCAAATCAGTGCAGCACTACTGGCTGTTCCGTTCTCTTCAAACGTTCCCCATAGGATTTTGCCTCCAAGTATTGAGGGATCCAGCAGAAGATCTGTAAAAATGGGCAAAACTTGGAACCATTTTAAATCTTGATACAGAACAGACATCAGGTATGAGAACAATGTCACTCACACTCACCTGCACAGACATGCACATTGTTGGCAGGTGAATCCCTGTTTAGGTTGTAGAGTAGACTTAATCTGTGTTAGGGAACCCAGCCTTTACTTAAAATAATCATAACCCTAAATTTAAGTCACAAATTCAATAATGAATTAAAAAAGTAAATATTCATATAAACTAAGCTAATTTTATTCAGTCATTTAGTCCCCCATTATACTGATACTTGAGTTCCAGCTCCATTTTCTCCAGTCACCCTCTCTGATAAAACACTCCGACAGTCAACTGTGCTTTGTGAGCGTGACAGTGGAGCCATTATGTAAGACTCAAATGAGCAGAAATTTGAGTATTCCAAGTCAGAAAAAAGAGAGAGAATCTTAAAAAACCCTGTTGTATTAATCCCATCAACTGGCATCAATAGCAACATTACCCACTCAAACATCCACCATTAATGCTCAGAATGATCTGTGTATTAGGAACCAGGGGGCTTTAGTCACACTTTTAATGGGCAATCCAACCTGATTTACACGCTGCTGTCTGATATAGGACTCACTCTCTCTCACACACAGTTATGGATAAGGGTAATGGAGCGATCATGCCACTGTAAGAAAAGCAGCAGACAGTAGAGAACAAACAGAAGGACACAGAGCCAAAGAAAACAGACTCTTCACAGATACAACAGCAACCATCCGATCACACATCTGCAACAAACAAGAAACAAGCCATTTATCACTGTCCTGTGGCAGATCACATGAGCCCTGGTCTCTGGTGACCACACAAATAACAGTACACAGCAAAAGATTAAGTTATTATGCTTGCTGGGTACATGATGAATGCTAAGGAAATGCATCTATATGAAGAACCCAGGTGAATCCATTAATCATTAGTGGTGGATATGAAAAGCCAGGCTCTCCAGTGATTCCATTGTGAATTGATACGTAGTTAGTTTAATCAAGGAGGCCCTGGATGAGCAGGTTGGCACAACACCAAGACATCATAATTAATGAACAACTGCATTTGTGCCTAGAATCCATGAATGAAGAGCAGTTGAAAGAGCCTTAGCTTATCAATATAGAGAATTCAGATGTATGAGCGCAGGAAAAAAATGTGTTGATGCTGGTTTTCAACAAGTCATTTAATACCGTACTGATTTCTGATAAACCCATTGCACTGCAATGACTTCAGGTCAAATGAGATTTTCAAGAGCTGATGTTTTTTTCTATTCCTGCACAGGTCTGTGGTTAAATAAATTGACCATGCCAAGACCAGGGCTGCTAAGGCCATCCAGGATAAAGGACCCACTGCTAGGACATGACTCAAAATGCATCTGTCCCAAAACAGCACATGCTGGTCATTTGTCTACACTGACTATACTGTGGTTAGGCCTTGTGAGTCAAGTCCTTCTCGGGTACAGTTCAGGTGTGTTGGCGGGGGAGACATGGGGCATGGTATCCATCTGTCCATTCCATTGTGTGTGTCGGAACCTATCAGAGTCTCTAAGCACACTTTGCGTGAATAAAGGACTGCTTTTCGTCCCACCCAACATTGACCGCCGCACTGTGGAGCTTCGTCTTGCTGACAACTACATCCTGGAGGTGGGTGGAGCAGATTTTGCCAATATGACAGGACTGGTGGACCTGACACTGTCACGTAACACCATCCACACACTGCGGCCACTAGCCTTTGCCGATCTGGAAAGCCTGCGATCACTGCACTTGGACACTAACCGGTTGACTGTGGTGGGACCTCAGGATCTAACAGGTCTTCTTAATCTTCAGCATCTCTTCATAAACAACAACCAACTCACTGACATCTCAGCAGATGCCTTCGATGACTTCCTATTAACACTGGAGGACATGGACCTGTCCTACAACAACCTACGGAGGGTTCCATGGGAAGCAATTCAGAACATGGCCAGCCTAAGCACGCTCAATCTTGACCACAACCTCATAGACCAGGTTGCTGAGGGATCTTTCAGTGAGCTCTACAAGCTCTCCCGTTTGGATATGACCTCAAACAGGTTACAGACACTTCCCCCTGATCCTCTATTTTCTCGCTCTCAAATTGGGGTGGTCAGCCCCACACCCTACAATGCCATCATCAGCCTGAATTTCGGTGGGAACCCTCTACACTGTAACTGTGAGCTGTTGTGGCTGAGACGGCTCACCCGTGAGGATGATATGGAGACTTGTGCCACACCTCTGCACCTTGCTGGACGTTATTTCTGGTCAATTCCAGAAGAAGAATTCACATGTGAACCTCCTCTCATCACCCGCAACACCAATAAATTATGGGTCCTGGAGGGCCAAAAGGCCATGCTGAAGTGCCGTGCTATTGGTGACCCTGAACCAGTTATTCACTGGGTGTCCCCAGATGACCGGATTGTGGCGAACTCCAGCCGAATTCACTCGTATTACAATGGAACCCTGGAGTTTCTCGTGACCCGTGCCAGAGATGATGGAACTTATACCTGTATTGCCATCAATGCAGCTGGGGAGTCCACTGCCCAGGTGGATCTGAAGATCATACCATTGCCTCACCGGGGCAATGGCACAGTCCCCCTCATTAACCACAGAGACCCAGGTTCCTCAGATATCAGCAGTGGTAGAGGAGGGGCTGTAGGAGGGGTAGGGGTGATGACAGTTAGGAATGTTACTGGAGGAGAAGGGGATGATGGAACTGGCAGTAGTAACACTGGAACTGAGAGATTGGTGGGGGTTCTGGGAGTGACTTCTAACTCTGCTGAGGTGCGATGGTATATGGGTAGAACTTCAGCCCCTTACTTGGTGTGGATGTACCAGATTCAGTACAACAGCACAGCTGATGATGCACTTGTCTACAGGTAAGAACACATGTTTACCTGAAAAGAAAAGTAGCATTTCACAGCTCATATGACAAAAAAAAAAAAAAAAAAAAAAAAAAAAAAAGTAAAGACAGAAGGGATGTCTGCACAAGGTTCAAAGATAAGGAAGTAATAAAACTCCAAAGCAGGGAGGAGACAAATCAAGTCATGAGGTTTCAAGAGATGCTGAGATATTTATAGTGAGAAGGGGAAAGTAGTGTGAGAAAGGACCTGCTGACTCCAGGGAAGAGAGGATGAATTCTTTAAAAGAGCACAAACTACAGAGTCTACAACCATGTCACAACCTATAAGGCAGACTGAAATGGATCTAAATGGAGGAAGAAAGGTGAGCGGGGCAGTGAGAAAAGGTGGGACATGAGGAGGGCTATGGTAGCCATTTAAGTTGGTGCTGCTCATAGAAGGAGTAATTCTCAAAAAAAATGTCTCAAATAAGCCAGTTCTGACAGTCTGCATGCTGTATCCTAGCAGGAACATGAAACGAACTGTCTCCATTTTCTTCACTTATTTTCTCACTCTGTCCCTCAGCCAACCCCACCCCCTCAGAGGACTTCCTGGTCCTGTTGCAATTGATTCTGTTGGAAAAAACAAAAATGCACATGCACAGAGACATGGGTCCAGTAAACTGGGAGAACCCAGACAGCAAAGGGCATATTATTAAAATAATCAAGCAGAATGTAAGACAAAACCTATGCATTTTTAATAGATTTGTCGTTAAATCACACCAGGACATAATGGCTGAAAACAGCACAGACAGACTACACCGCACCATGCAGTTGGTGTCCTATAATGGGAATCAATAATAAACGGTGGGAGGGAGAGGAGGAAGTTTATGTGACACAAATATAAAGAGGGGGGAAAGAGCAGGAAAAGGGAAATAGAAATGGTGTGAAAAGAGGTACGAGGTACGAGATTTCCAAGACAAATCTCAGAGGTTCTCTCCTCCTCTTTCATCACGTATTCAGCAATGGATAGGCAAAGCAGGGATGAGTGGGTGAGTAGACATACAGCACTGATAATGGATCTGTTACTAATGCTTAGCTCATCAACATGCAAATATTCTCAGTTTAAACAACCAATGCCAGTCGGGACCAGTGACTTCCACAATACGTTACAATGGCACTGGCCACATGTCATGCCCCTAACGGAACTATCAAAGCCATGATTAACTAGAAGCTTAAAAACTAAAAAAGTGCTTGAATTCATAGCATTGAGGACAGCACATGGTCCAGTAAAAGGAAGAGGTCTAGGATTTTGGGAACATTATTATAAATTTATGGTGAAGCTTGTAATTCTCATTTATTCGTTCCATATTGAAATGTATGAGCACGGAGATGGCCTATGCAAATCAGTCATTGAAATGCTGTAAAGAGCGGGGCTCACAAACAAGAAGCAGCCAGCCTGCATGTAAACAGTCTTTGATAAATACACCACTACATTTGTTCACTGACTGTAGATTGCATTTTACTTAAGAGCTGGAGATCAAGGGAAGAGTAGCACCAATAGGTGCTGAAATTAAAGATCAAACTTAAAGAATGTAACAAAACTAGACAGGACTGATAAAAAGGGCAGAGAGCAGGCTGAAGTCAGAATAGATGAGAAAAACTGCTCAAAGCCATTTTGCAAAAGCTGGCAATTACCTCCTAGTGGTAAATGCCAGAATCTTGTGTAGCTATCCAGAGCACTTTCATTATGGGCTTGTATACCAATACAGTCCAGTGGCCACAGTTTGAGCACTGCATTAAGAGCTTCATATCGACTCTGTTTCAGCAGGATCCAGAGGACAAAGTGATGATTTTGAGACAGTAAAGTCTAAGTGTAGAAGGGAGTCATCCAGGCCAACAGCAAGAGAACAGAGATGGAGCTTTACTTCAAAAAACTTTACTTGTTCAACTGCCACTTTATGCTTCTGTTTTCCACTGAATTTGCTCATTTTCACATTCCTCTTTGCAGGGTATTGATTTAGACAATTCCACTACAAAAGAGCAGCTCTGGTAGCAACTGTCTCACAGACTAGCCATGATCATTAGTGTACTTGAGCTGTTCCTTGTTGTGTTTCATTTAATTCATCTTACAGTCCTTATAGCTTGACAAGATCCTTATTATTCTCTCTTGCTCTCTCTTCTCCGGCAGGATCCTGCCTCCTACCAGTAATAGCTTCCTGCTGAAGAACCTGGTCTCCGGTGCAGACTACAGCTTATGCGTCTTAGCCATATTTGACGATGGCATTTCTTCCTTGGCCACCACGAAAGTGTTGGGCTGCACCCAGTTCAGCACTAAAGAGGATTACCCAGAATGCCGCTCTCTGCAGGCTCACTTCCTGGGCGGCACGCTGACTGTGATGGTGGGTGGGGTGGTGGTAGTTACATTGCTGGTTTTTACAGTGGCTATGATGGTGCGGCACAGAGTCTGTGGAGATTGCCGGGAAGACGCCAACCTGTCCGGCGAGTTCTTGCCAGTCAAAGGAGTGGATGTTTATGCTCAGACCAACGGAAACAACAGCGTGATGATGGTGGCCGTGCCAAACGGGTTGCTGGCCCAACAGACGAAAGCAGCATCGGTCAAAGCCAAGCACAAGGCAAGAGCCAAAAAGTGCCCGGAGCCCCACTGCAGTCAGGGCATAGACAAGGACCTGGGGAAGGAGAAATGCACCCTCTCGTTCACACCAGAAACTGAGAATGAGACGCTGTACTGCTCCTCTGCTACAACTGCACACACTCTACCCCGGACTGGACATAAAGCTGCGAAGCAAGTGGGTAGGCTGAAGCAGAGGAGGTCTCTGGATAGAGACAGAGACAAAGATAATGAGCAAAACAAAAGAGAAGCCTTAGTCTTCCTAGCCCAGGCTGGGCAGGAAGAAGGCGAGGGTAGCTCGGACTCAGGGCCAGGAGAGGCACGGGCACTGGGCACCAAGCTCAGCTGCTCCTTCGATGCAAACGACATCACCACCACTACATGCTACAGCTATGCCAAGCGCTTGAGTGTCATCTGGACCCGTCGCAGCCAGTCACTGCATGGAATGCTGGTACACTGTGCATCCACCACTAGCACGTCCAGTGCTGGCAGCGAGCAGTATGGCCATGCACTGACACAGGGCTATCTGCACACCTACGCCTCCAACAACTCCTCCAACTCAAACTGTAACAAGGCTGCCAATCCTGGAGACCTGGAGGAAAGCATTGTATAGAGGCCAATGTGGTGCAGGTAGACAAAGGAAAAATTAAGAGAGTATAGGTTGTTTTTTTTTTTGTTTTTTTTAAATGCCAGCCTGAAGGAAAGTGCTCCATGCTTAGCATGCACTGGGCAAATAAATGAGTCATGCAAAATGCAGCATAGTCAGGAGGAAAACACAAATGTTCTCATACCAATGAAGGAAGAATGCAAACTATAAAAAAAGGAAAAAAAAATGCTGTCAAGACCAAACAGAATAATGAGGAGTTCCGTAAAGCACACAAAGAGTTGCCTATTATTTGGTGACCGCTATTATTCTGAGCCACTATGAGGCCAGAATCGAATTATAGGAAGACAAAGAACAAAGAGAGAGGGGGCAGGACTTTGAGAAATGAGATTCAAGAACACGTTTGTTTGGTCGACAGGCCCCAAGCATATGGGCACTACAACCTGGAGCTTCTGTTTCGATAAGATTAATTAACCAATTAATACATTTTTGAATTAAAAAAATAAATAAATATAAAATCACCCACTACTTTATACCAATGCGACAGCTTTTGAATGCAAATGAGATGCTCAACAAGAGAATAAATATCAAAAAACAAATGCTAAACCCAGACAGGGAGTGCATTATCCACTGAAATATACTGCCACAAGACAGAAGCACACTTTTTTTTAAGGCTTTTGATGAATACTGAATGACAAAATACACTGGCAAAAGGTTTTCTTTCATAATCCATCCTGTTATTACTGAACATTAAATGGAAAATGAACAGGAAGTACTTAAAAGGAACTTTTGTTCATGTATATGTACCATCTTTCAGCAACAAATCCACTGGTCTGACCTGCAAATTTCATTGTTCTCATATGATCCTTTTTCTTCAGAATAAAACAAAAAGCTATTACGTTAAAATGAGATTCTGAATTACGGAATAAAGTTGATATTTTTGAAAGGTTTTATCTGTTAAGAAGGGAATGCTTGCTAAAAAGAGCTTTGCATATATAATCACAGGTGGGGAAACAATGGAAAAAAGCTTTTGCTTTCATTAGTCAGTACCTCACATAATACCTGTAACCTCATGAACGTTAGACAGCGGGAACCAAACTCAGTGACCGTAATGTGCTAATAGAATTCTATTAGTGAGAGAATGTTTTCATTAGAGGCACATTTAATAACTGACAAAGCAAGAGAAGGAAAATCCTAAGATCCATAGGGGGAATACAAGAGAAGACACACGCTGTACTTAGCAAATTCTTTACTGGTGGCAAAGTTGACCAGCTAGGGAAGCACAAATGTCAAAGCGAAAGAACAAATGGCTTGTTAAAAGTCCACATAAAGGGTGCTTCAGTCATCAGTCATGGCTTTATTGGCAAGCCTGTGTCATTTCCAGCCATATTTCTCAACTTGCTGCTTCTGGGTAGATAAAGAATAGGGTTACTGACAGAAGCCTATGGCAAGAGTGTTTGTGCAACAGCTGATAGAAGAGAGAGAGAGACTGAGAATGGGCTAGAGACGGATGGCAGGAGCAAAGGGTGGGCAGGAGGGAGAGGGGGTTGGTGTGTGGAATAGAAATGGCAAGATCTAGCAGTGCAGCAGGGAGCCTTTATTGTGCGAGAGACTAGTTTACATGCCTCTTCACGCTGCAGACCATGTTAAGTGCTTTATTGTAATGTGCGGTTATATTGCTAAAGTCCCAAGGAGCTAAAAAAAGGCAAAGTATTGCACCGAGGATGGAGAGGAATGATGCAAGGCCCCATGCTGAAGCACATATATACACCGCCTGCTCACATGCCCTAGGAAAGGCAGACGGTAAAAGCAGGTGAGGAGGGGGAACAATGAAAACGAGCATTGTTGCTAAAAGGTGCTGCCATATCCCATGGCAGATATTTCCTGATGCAGGACTTCAGTTCATTAAAGCAATAGTAGTTTGACAAACAAGATTATCCCCAGATTTGATGCTTATCTGGAAATGTGTACAAAATGTGATTTTACCAAACTGCTGAAGGTCAAACCTGTGCATTACGAGGTGAGGAGTAGAACATTACAGTTGTACAATCCTTAAGCCTTGGGCTTATATTATTCAGCTTTACTGAGAAATCCTGCTTTTTTGAAATGCCCCATTGCTTCACCTAAATAGGATATCTTGGCTGGCACTTGCATGGTGAGTGGATCATGTATGCAGGACGACGTGCAGCAGCCATGCAGACAGACAGCCTGTTCTTTATCTTTCGCTGGCTGCGAGAGCTCTACAGGCAGCTGCAACCACTGATCTCCAACTCACTTACTCACTTTCCTTCTCTCCAAGGCTCTTGACAGGCCTCTAGCTAGTGCAGCAAAACCTCAACAGTAACTCTAGCCTCAGCAATTCAAACTGCAATTTGACACTACAATCTCCAGACTTGCTCCAAACGAACACTTTCTGCAAATGCAGGCAGGCTGCACTCGCAGGTGTGGCTTCTTAACTGATGCATTGTTCAGGCAATGACGACATGCACAGAAAGTTGTCTGTCAGTCTGTATGTTCTCCAAGGAACATTTATAGAAGGAATGATCTTGGTTCATCCTTTGTTGGTCAAACTGGAGATACTTAAAGTAATACACCGGAAGACAAAGTTATTTGGGGAGAAATATGGAAGAGAATGTCCTATTGACATTAAAGTTAGATCAGCTGCACGCCACACTTAAAAAGGGTCTTATTTTAGATATGGACAATGATTAAATCACCAGCCTTCCCTGTGTTTTTCCCCCTCCACTCTCAATTGCTTTCTCTAGCTGTATTCAAGCACAGACATGGACAGAGGATGAGCAGAAAGCTGTTGATTGTGTTTGGACTTCTCTCAGACAGAAGGGTCATGATGTACCTGCTCTCACACCAATTTAAGCTGGGTGATAAGGGGGAGGGTTGGGCTTAAAGCTTTAAGGAGCAAATCACGCCCATGACTTTGTAACCGCAACTCTCCACTCCTCCCTTTATTATGCCCAATAACCTCTGCCTGCTCTCTTCCTAGTCTTCTATGTCTCTAATTCACTTACTCTCTGCTGTTATCCTAGCTCAGCCCCTCAACAGGGAGCTTCCCCAATTCATGTTCAAGCTGTCAAACCCTCCCCACCCCCCATTTCCCCACCCAATCAGTGCCAGAATCCCTAGTCCTGAACAAGCCTCAACTGCCAGAGCAGGAAACATCACTGATACCTATTAAGGCTTGTGAGGCCCCCCCCCTCTCCCTCCATTCGGACCCTTTGTTCACAGTCCTTTGATTCTATTCACTCCCCCTTGCCCTCCATTTTTTCATACTGGTGAAGGGAGACAGAACTGCTTAGATCTCCAAGGTGGAGGAACATCTTTAAAGCAAGACACTACAGGTGAAGTGTTACTTTTTTAATAAGAACAGATCACAATGAATCTTTGCCAGTTGGTTCCTAAATTCTCTCTTGTGTACTGGAGGTTTTGTAGTAAAAAACAAAATTAATAAATGAGGTGATCAACGTAAATCATTGGGAAATATTAACAAAAGCACACATTGTTACCATTTCATTTTAAAAAGTACACTGCTATGAGCTAAATTGTTACAAAATTCTTCTACTCAATTCTTCAAATTATGGTTAGGAAAACCTTATGTAAATTATAATCATTGCAAGTATTCTTGAGCCAAGATTTTTGGTTCTTAATCGAGAGAAACGCTGATTTTGATTTTTAAAAAAAAGTTATCAGAACTGCATTAACCATCAAGATCTGAAAGCACTTGCATCTTGTGTGTGAAAGTTGCCATGAGTACAAAGTACCTGCTCAGATATGCTAGTTAGATTGTAGAAGAAACAATCTGATATGACCCATGTGGGGTTTTGTTTCTTAAAATGCAAGGATTTGAACAATAAGTTATGTTTGTGTATGGGAATTGACTAAACACACTGAACAACATTTCTCTTGTGAGCAGACATGTTTCATTACTGTTTAGGAAAAGACATTTTATAGATGCAAATGTATCCCAAAAAAAGATTTAAAATGGTCAGCAAGAGCAAAACAGTAATTTCTTTCTGTAGTGTAGTAAACCTCAATTACACAATCCAATCTAACCTGTAGCTCCATGTCCTACTCTATTCCAGCACGGATATAAAAACTGAGTGGTCCTGGCCTCAATGATGTCAGAATGAAGACTAAGTTACACTCAACTATGCACAACAGGGAGCAAGAGCCAGAGTGCACCAACACAATTCAGCAATGCACAGAGGGAGGACCCCATGACCTTCACAGAAACAAAGCAATGTCAATAGTGGTCTTAAGAGAACTGTTTAGCTAGGAGGGGTCTACTATAGTAGTGTGAAAGGTGAAAGGATTTGATGCGTATATGTGCTGAGAGTGTCTCTCTGGTGTAAAAAGAGTTGGTCTAACTATTTTTGGGGTAATAACAGTGTACATTTGCATCTGCTTCCTTTATTCATTTTCCCATCTTTGCTTTAGCAAGAGATTGCACTTGCTCAGATGTTCTTTTCTCTGCCCCCCACTCCAGGTCTTTGGGGTGCTCAGTCTCAGCTGGATTTCCATCACTGATAATACCCCACCCCCCAGCCCCCACCCACACCACCTCACCTCTCACTCACTCTTTCAGACACCCCTTACATTCAAATCCAATCTGGCCTCTGGGCAAACAGAGTGGCCCACCTTCCTGACAGTGATGTGTAAGGAGTCAGTATCATACAAGAGCAGCCTTCCTCTCAGAGATGAGAGGAGCCAGGGAGGGTGAGTTAGGGAAAAGGGGAAAAAGTGAGAGAGCAGGCAAAAAAACGTGAAGTGAATAATGACAATAAACGGCCCAGCCATGGAATCCCTCAGATCCCTGCAGTGTAAGGCTACCACAGTTCGAGCCTTTGAAGCAGGCAAGACTGCATCAAAGGATAAGAACGGTGGAAAGAAATATTCATGCCTTTATTAAATTTCATATCACTGTTTATCAGGGAGCTCTGAAAGGAAGCCTTAGCTTGATTCTTGACATTACATCGGAAATCCCAAGAGATGCTCTATCGAAAGTAGACTGCTTGCTCAGACTAGACCCCCAGTTCCCTACCGTGTTTCTCTCATTTGGAAGTCATTCACACCTACCGGAATGTGACTGCAATTCTTTTCGAAGTCTATGCCAAACACTTCTTTACAACACTGGGCCAAGTAAAAGTATTTGTGGGTCAGCCTACTTTGCAAATGTTGAGCTACTTAATAACCTAAATGGGAATATTCGTAATTATACAACAATATCCACAATCACAGAAACACCATTTAGAATACTTCTAACCAGAGCACTTTTAAACTGGTCCAGCAATTCCAAACTTCACACCTTACAGACGTAACTGCAACAAAAAGGCTACAGAAACCCCTAAGAGCTTACCTAACTAATAACTGACTGCTATTCAATACTTGTTCACAGGAAAAACTGTCCTTCTGTAACAAGAGCAGCACTAATACATGGAGAAAACCAATGCACATTTGACTGTGCAGCAAGCATTTCAATTTAGAAGACCACAATTGTTGAAGCTGATATGAAATCAAATTATTGCAGCATATAGTGCCTTTGCAGTTTTGCGGCTTTGCGGTTTGTCTTTTTGTAAAGTTTGTTTAAAAAACTGTGTCCTGCAAACTTTGTTAAATGTTTTTGCACCAGATGTAGACCAAGTGAAAGGGGTCTATAAAGTCTCTTATGATTAACAGGAATGTTTGTTGGACCTGGGGTGCTTGGTCACCCAAACTAACAAGCATCTGAAAAAAGCTCAATGGTTTAATGTGCCAAAACAAACATTTGCCAATTAGGAGAAAACTAATGAAACTACTGCCTTCTCTTGGTATTTGTTTGCCATTTTCTTGCCAGCAAGTGTACGGTTACCTGTATTAGTGTAGAACAGCAAAGTGCTCATTTGTTTCCTCAGGTTGCTAATTTTGATTTGCTAGCTTTTTTTTTTTCCTAAACAGCTTTTCATAGGGTCCACAATGAAGCACAGGTACTGACAATGATTTAACAACTGTACCACTGGCCATTAAGAAGAAACCAAAATTTCTAAGCACAGGTTCAAACAATTGGGAGTAGTGGATGCTGGTCTAGCTGATTTAGCCATGAATGGGATTTAGCCCCAGTATTTTCAGATTTTCAGTATTTTACTCTTGAGCAAACTAACAGACAATCCTTTTAAAATCAGAGCTGGTGACAATATAAGCAAATGCATTTTTTGTGTGAGTGCGTCCTTCATTTGGTAGTCTTACATATTTTATGTTTGTGGAGAACTTTCAGTAACACTAAAATCCAATGAATTTTGTATTCATAATGCATTATAAATGTATTTGAGGCATTTTGTGGCAGTGTGGCCTGCCTGGTCAAACTCATGCTACCTTGGTTTGGGCAAGATATGGACATTGGTAGGCCAAAATCTGATTCCTAGCAATCAATTTCTTTGTTATTTGTGCAAAATACATAGTTCTCAATGTTTTCAAATGTAAATTTTCACTAAATTCAGATCCCCAGTCAGGCACAGACACCATCACTGATAACCATGTATGACCACGTGAAATTAATATATCTAGAAGAGCAGCATCTTCCTCTAGTCCTCTGTGGTCTAGTAACAGTATTATTAATTACAGAAAATAATTGGTCAATAAAAAAAAAAAACCCTGCTAACTAAATTACTGCTACTAACAGCTAACAGTAGAACACTTGTAGTAAGTCAGCCTAGCATTACAGTTATCACTCACCTGAGAGAAGGGGTGGATGGGTAGAAAGAAACAAATACAAAAGGACAAAGAAAATAATAAATCAATAATAGTTACTTCTGTTTCCTTATTCATCTTTGTTGCAGTTAGTTCAAATCTCCAATAAATCAAAATGTGGAAGTAAGCAGGCTGCCAATTAGGGGTAGGTCTACAGCAAAACAAAACATTTACAAACTCAATTTGAGTTTATTCTCTTGAACCTTTATTTAACTGAAAAGTAAAAAGAAAAAATGTTTTCCACTTTCCAGGTGAAATAACAATTGACATCTCAGGAAAAGACCACCTTTATGGCAGCACGTGTCTCTCTAAAAAACATTTTTGAACTGACTGACAATTCTCTCAAGTTTGACATAATGGTGAGCCACAACCTATGATTAAAAAGACAGAGCATTTGGTGCTGCTCCTTTACTACCCAAACATGACATTTTTGGAGGCATCAAATGTAAAATTGTTAGTGTTTCGCTGACCAACTTGATTGTATTGTAAATACTAAGTCATTTCTTCATTAATTTGTTCAAGAGAATTTACAAATTGCATTTTACAAAACTCCTTAAAAATTTAATCAATTTGAACTAAACTGTTGTCTGTGTACACTTGAGAAGAAAGTGAATACATGTTTTTTTTTTTTAATGATGTGGACACAGAATGCACTCACCACACCATTTATTATTCAGCTGAGATTTTGGAAGCAGGAGGAGACAGCGTAATTTACAAGCATTTGCAGAGAAAAAAAATCTAAACCAATACCCAGGTATTATTTTGGAAGATCTGTTCTTTATTTGAACAATTGCTCAACTTTCAAGGTCAAACTTCTGACATCTTTACTCATTTTACTAAGACATTCAAAAACTCCATTACAAATAACTTCAATTTCTATTTTGCCATCCCAGTCAAACACGCACTTTATTTCTTAATTTAAACAAAATTTATATCAAATGCACTGTGAAACTGCCTACATCTATGCTAATGCACAATGCTTGGAGCCAGCCATTTATCTGGGTGATGTGATCAGATCACTACCATCATTAAAGTCTTTAAGTAACTTCACTTTAGCTGTAAAACAGTGGTTTCTAATTCTGATCCTGGAGTAACACTGGCCTGCTTGGTTTGCCCTGCTCCCAACACACTTGAATGACCTCTACAGTCAGGTACAAACTTATTTTGAACACTCAAAAATGTAATAACTGTAAATAAATAATAAGTTTTCATAGTAATCCATGTACTCCCTGAATTATAAACCTTAGAAAGTAAGTCAGAATTTACAAAGCTCTTTCAACAGCGTTCAAGAAGGGTAAACACTGCAACATGCAGGCTAGTGGTAGTCCAGGACCAGGATCAAGGGCCATGGTGTTGAACCAGTTACAGTCATAATCGTCAAATATTAAAATCCATATACTTTACTCATATTTGGCACCATTCTTCCAATTTTGATTAATTTCAACAATACATATTTTCATTTCATCCTACTTGACTGCAAACTATTGAAAAGAACACACATTAAGTAAGGGAAGTTTGTGTGGATGTGCACATACTTTAACACAAAGAAACAAAAGGGTGCAAGATGAGTGGGAAAGATGAAAAACTATCCTGCTACACCTCCCATCTGTAGCTGGGCTCATAAATTCTCTCGTTTGACCTTGCTTGAGCTGCTCAGAAAGAAATCCTTGAGAGAAGAAAGGAGAATGACAAGTTGCACTCTAGCTACAAGCCACACAGTTACATGTTCAGCTGGCTAACTGTGGGAAGCTTACCTAGCTATGACTGCAGGTAGGGTCTCAGTATCTCTGCTGTGTGTGGTTGAGAAGGGGTTTGGGGTCTGTCTGCTTTTTGATGTGGAGTTGAACTTGAAAATGAACACATACTCTCACACACTGCCCAGTAATAGGTTTAGGGACACACTCAGTCAGCAGTAACGCTGCGGGGTGACTCATCCCCAGATCAACTCTCCAGAAGCCTGATTCATCTCTTTTCATCTCCCTCCATCCCTTCTGTCTCTTCCTCTGAACACCTCATGCTCACACCACGTTATACAAACAAATACAAAGGCCTATTCCCCATTTCCCCTCTGCATCTCCACCTTTATCGGTCTTTGTTTGCTGTCTTTCTTTCCATCCATTACCGCCCCCAGCTAAGACAACCCCCTGGCTGTTCACTGGACTCGAGGACAACGGGCAAACTGCATTGATGTGGTGTGACCATTATACCTCCTTGAATGATGCAGGGCTTAACTTTGCCCTTTTATTTGGACAGGTGATTAGACCTCTCAGTGTCAGGGTTCTAAATAAACTAAGATGCCTAATAGAACACACACCCCTTT
>JBBPDA010000025.1:9548975-9559521 GCA_037974385.1 Arnoldichthys spilopterus
GTCTCTATCCACCCTGGTCTTTAATCTCATATGGAGAACGAACAACATTTTGAGCATGAGATAAAAGATTTGGGGATACAGTATATTTGAGAAGACTAGATAAGTAGGAGAGCCTGACCATTTAAAGCTCCAAGTAAGAAATGTAAAAAATTTTAATCCACAGGGAACCAGTGTAATGAATAATATAGGACTAATGAGCATGTTAACTAGAACGCATTAGCAATCTGGCCTTGCTTTTCTTTTCAACAGAAACCTTGTCAAAAGCCAAAAGTTTTTAGCCACGATAAGCCAAAGACAGACCTATAAGTATCTTTTGTAGGGGGCACCCTCATCATTAAAACAATTATCAATCAGCTCAAGACAAGCAGCATAAAAATTTAAAAAGAAAAGAAAATTCAGGAAGAGTCATCAATAAAGCGGTACAAGTTTGAAGTAAGGACTCTAAACTGATTGATGCATTAAGAGAGACTGCTTTATGATCCATGAGGCCAACTTGAACATGCAAATTATTAATGATTGCAGACCATACCCTGGACTTGGTTCTTACTTTTTTTTATGGTGCAAAGTGATCTGGATCAGACACATGTTAAACAACGTTTAAAAAATTGCATAATACTCACTCAGTCAAGATTTTTAACATTCATGTCCATGGTTTATCAAATAATACTATGATAACACTACTCAATTTAACAGTGGAGGACAAAAGGTCATAAAAACACAGATTAAGCAGAACCTGGAGGCCAATATGTTAAAACAGAATACAGAGGATGAAATCAATTTTAATCAAATCAATCAACTTAGTCAACCAATCATCTTGAAGGAGCTGTATAAATGTAAAGAAATCAGCTGACAATGTCTAAAAATAACAGCAGTTCTGCCTGTGGCCAGAAGTCAGTGGTTCACACAAACAATCTTTGGGATATAACTGCAAAACATGAAAGGCTTCATTCTTACAACACCGTCTCTCAAAATCCATTAAGGATTAAAAGACACATTTAGCAGAAAAAGTCACCAAGATGGCCATGGAAGCAGGGACTGAGTTGGGAAGAGGTGACAAGATACATAGCAGATCAGGGTTCCTATTACAAGGACCCGTAACTTTCCACGCACACGTTCTGGCGGGAGGCTAGGTGGGCATCAGAAGACAATGCAAAGACCGCCCCAAAGCAGACCGTTCTTAGACATACCTGCCTGGCAGCAGCCCAGAAATGAAGCTCCCATCTATACCCAGCACCAAGCACGCAAGTAGTAAATAGATGTCCTCTTTCCGAAATCTATGAAAATTTGCAAAAGGAAACCAGCCCTCATCTCCAAAATGTAGGCAGGTCTTTAACTAGCAGCAATGGAGGTACACTGAAAGCAGTGTTGCATTCATGTGGGGGTGGAAAAACTTAATATCATCCATTGCATATTTAAATCGCCAAAAGTGAGAGGCAATCATATGTCTGTAGAGAAACAGCAGCACAGAAGAGGATTGTAATGATAAAATGATCAAGTAGTTAAACAAAAACAGGCAGAGCCAAAGCCAAACCCAAGCCTAACAAGTTTTACACAGAACAATTAAAAAAGTTCTGCATTGGCTATGTCGCTACCACAAAAAAGCCTTAGACACAAATAAGTTGTTCTAGGCAGTGAGGGCATTTCCAAAATATTCATACCTTCCCAAGGAACTGAACTGTTAAGATCACTGTACTGAGCATGCGAGATGAAAAGCAAATGGCTGGTAGGTAAAATTAGCTAGTGGCTGATAAACTACATTAAGAACACTCTGTCTTAGCATAAACAGCCAAATGCAACTGTACATGTGAATAAATAAATAAAACACCCCTCTGAGCACACATTCAACACATGACATGCCTTAAACAGCAAGAATAGACATGAAAAATATCAAGATCATTAAAACAGGG
The DNA here is from genome assembly GCA_037974385.1 of Arnoldichthys spilopterus. NCBI lineage: Eukaryota > Metazoa > Chordata > Actinopteri > Characiformes > Lepidarchidae > Arnoldichthys > Arnoldichthys spilopterus. Next base: position 9,550,883 of record JBBPDA010000025.1, read on the forward strand.
TGAAACAGGTTGAAACACTACAAAAATGTTAGAAGCTATTACACAGTGCAGATTCCTCCACTGAAGGTCTCGAGAGACAGAGAGAGGGGCACTTCAGTTTATGCAGAGGAGAGAGGGAGAGATTAATGAAAGATGCAGGGTGAGGGGAGAATGTGCATTAATGCAGCAGGAGGAGCTGAAATGTGCACAGAACCTGAAACACACACACACACACACACACACACAGTATGTGGTCAGTACATAGAGACATCTCTCGCTCAACATTCAAAAAGAAAAACAGGCTTTTTCCTTCGAAGGTTTTTATAGTAATTATACTGTTATTTCGTTTGAATTTAATCATTTCAGCTCTTCCTCTGTAGAGGAACTGAAAATTAGATGTGTCAAAATGTAAATAAGGAGAATAACAATTGAAATGACAAATCACTCTGTATTTGTTACCATTACTCTGCAAGGCAATAAGTGTGACCAACACCCATGCATTTTTCAGAATGCAACATTCTGCCTATAAACTGAGGGTAAAGGGCAAGAATGAGCTCTTTCATAAGACAATAGTGCAAGTAATGAAAGGAAGGCAAAGAGATGCAGCAAAGAGATTGGACATCCATGATGAAGTGTAACATTAAAAGAGACACACACCCACAACCCCCCCCCCCCCCACACACACACACACACACACACAACCACCCCGAAAAGTGCTGTGTATGGTAGAGTACCCTCTCTAAATCCATTATACAAACACAACTGTTTTATTCTGGCTGATTAAAAGATAAACATTACCTAACAGGCCCTCTTTTTCCTTTTCCAGTTTCACTGGAATATGCATCTTCAAGTCAAACCACTATATCTACACCCAACTCTAAGCTTGGCTGGTAAATGCAGTCACACACAGCATGTGTGTATGTATGAGGGTGTCCACAGGCTTGAGTGACTCATTTGATATAATAGGACTCAAACTCTAAACTCCCACATCTTCAGAATGGAGAATGATTTCAGCTTTGACAGATCTGACAATGCAAAAGCAAAGATGATGCTCTTGCATGCTCTAGCATTTATTATTGCCCCTTCCCCACAACAGCCCTCTCACCAAGCTGTCACTTCCAGCATCTTGTGCATTGGCTAAGGCATTAGTACTAAAAACCATCTTTAACCATTTTACTCTAAACACATGCTCAGAACTGGAGCACATCCAGAGCTGCGCTGCTGCTTCAACACTACCTTCCCAAAGGTCTATGGCAAGAATGTTCTACTTTAATAGCCAGCCACTGCTGTACTACGGTGCTTCCTGCCTCATTGCTATGGATTTGAGAGAAATGTAGGGCACGTAATGGACCTCTGCAGTCATGTAGCCTTACCTTGACCCCGCGTACGCGGAACTCCGCCAGTGCTCGGCTCATCTTGGCAGCGGCGGCAGGGAGGTCCTTACCGCTGGAAATGACCTTAACCAGGAGAGAGTCATAATGTGGGGAGATGACTGCACCCTGAAAGGCAGAGGCGCTGTCCAATCGAATGCCCATACCTTCACCACTGCGGAACACCTGGATGAGACAGACAGACAGATAGATAGATGGGGTTAGACTAGATTTTTTTAACTTGAAGGAGCAGCTCACTTAGATTGTGACCCATCAATGCTGTTTCCATCGATACAATCCTTCATAGTTACTGCTGTGTTGCTGGGCAAGCTTTATTCTAATAAGAAATTGTCAATGACAATTTGCCAATTTTTGGTTTTAATTTGTAAGCAAGCATTTATTACGTTGTTTTAAACTCTTGGATATTTTTGTACAAATATTGTAAAATTGTTATTTTCTTGTTGTATTAAACTTTTCCCATTTCCTGTAACACGCATACGTGCATATTACTAATGGCAATTTTTTACATGCCAATTTTATGATTGTGAGTACCCTTCATACAACACTCAAATCATAAAACAAAGCACTCAATGCAGAAATTGACAAACTGTTCTGTTCAACTTTACAACAGCAACAACAAAGTTAACATCCAAAAGAACTGATGCAGAGGTGGCATATGGACAGGCATATGAGCCATTTCAGTCCCACAGTCAGGAGAGTTTACTCTGCTATACTGAAGTGGCTATGGAAATGCAGTGGTTTAAAAGGTCTCTGCTGTTGCACTTGTTAATTGAGGTTTTAGGAGACACACAAAAAGCACTTTTCTTGGGGACATGCTAAGTGAAGAAACACATAACATAAGAATAAAGGCACATCCCAGTGAACTATCACCCAAGTGCCAGGAGTCATTTGTCATTGCAATTGTGCCATTTCATCCCGACACAGACATTAAAGCCATCAGTGCGGCAGAGCGACAGAGACAGTTAGTGGAGAGCTAGTCAGAAATAAGTGCCACGGGTAGTGGTGGCGATCACTCAACGTCAGTCATGCCACTGCTTCCGCCATTAGATGTGCTAATGAACGGTGAATCCGCTGGGTATTACGCCAGCATTGCTATGGCAATAGTCCCACTCATTTCCTAGCACTTAAATTGGGCTGAAATGGGATGTGACATGGTGTTAAAGGCTTGGTCACCCGAAAAGACGAGCATAAGGAGGCAAAACCACTGCTCACACTCGTGTAACCAACTCAAGTGTGAACACTGCCTCCTAGAACAAAGCAACTGCAGTTTTGAATCATGGCTGCAAAGAGGAACTCATGCAAAAGTAGCTTATGTTTCCCCACTCATTCTGCTATACACTGCCCAGGCCAACTAGCGTGCAAAAGCAAGCCAGAAACAAAGCAAATAAGACATGATCACGGCTTCTCGAGGGCCACGCACTGCTCTGCTCGTCGTCTGATGAATGTTTCAGGACAGGATTTCAGTGGCCGTTCATTTGATCTAGGTCACAGGGAGAGCTCTGTAAGAATGATGTTCAAGAGAGATCAGAGAAGAACTGATGGCAAGCAGAGCTCCACATGACTCCAACATGTTCTCCTCGATCAGGATTCAGTATATGATTCTATATACCCACACTTGCTGGGGATATTTGGATTCAGTATATTCAACCACCCTAGTGGTAGGGCTGAACAATCTGGGGAAGATAGATTTGTTTGTTTTTTTTAAATCAGTATTTTGATTTTAATTTAAATGTAATTATTTGCTTTAAATGAATTTCCCACCCAGCAAAGTGTCTTTTTTTTTTTACCAGCTTAGGTGTAAAAAAATGCCAGAGTATCAATTCACAAGCTATGCATCATTAGATTTCACAATTTGAGTGAAATTTGAGTTTGATAATGATTTTAATATAAAAAGATTAATTGTTTACATAACAAGTAGTAGAATGTGCAATGTTTTTAAACACTGTGCCCACTTTGATACATCAAAGTTGATGGTCCACCTGGTTTGGGTTACTCATCCTTTACACTCATACAGTACACTAAAATTATTGGTTGTTTTTTTCTGAAAATTCAATAAATATTGCATTACAAAAAAAAAAAAAAAAAAGACTGGTTGGTAGACCACTCAATGTCAATAAAAGGAGCTGATAAAACCAACAATAAGTTTAGATACAACACAAGTTTCCCTAATAAAATGGACAGATTGAGAGTGTACCCACACAGCTGGAAGTGAACAGTAAGCAATTATTTTCACTACAACACTTTTCAGCTATTTAAATAGCTACCACTGTGGTGGCAGAAGCCGCCTACAGACAAATCAAATTTTGCATTCTAATGGACAAAGACATCTAATCGGCCTCAAGTGAAAATTAAATTCAGTAACGTGAACTTACACCAATCGGCCATAATATTTACACCACCCAGCTAATACTATGTAGGTCTCACTCATGCAGCAAAAACAGCTTTGACTGTGGTGCACTTGAAGTTCTGACCCCTTTCTATAATAGCAAACATTAACATTTTGTGCAACAGGAGCTTCTCTTTAGGATTGGCCCAGACAGGCTAGTCTTCACTTATGTATCAATTGGGGCCCCAAGGCGCTGTTGCAGATTCACTTCCTTGTCCTTCCTTGCATCACTTGGTAGGTTCTAACTTTCTCAGATCATTATGCTTGCCCATTTTTCCTGCTTTGAGCACACAGTCAAAAACAGACTGTTCACCTGCTACCTAATATCACACCCCCTGACAGGTGCAAATGTAATGAAATACTTAGATAGTCAAATGGTATTCACTTTACCGGTCAGTGGTGTTATGGCTGATCAGTGGGTTTCTATACACCATCAGGAAAAGGTTCTGCCCACTTTATTTGTAAGTGCAGTGTGCTGAACGTTTGGCTACACTGCATTGAGCACCACGGGCAGTGGAGGCCTAGTGGTTAGGACACTGCCTTTGAAACCTGAAGGTCACAGGTTCGAGTCCCGGCCTAGGCACTACTGAGGTACCCTTGAGCAAGGTACTGTACCGCTACACTGCTCCCCAGGTTCTGTTGGTAGCTGCCTGCTGCTCCACGTGTGCACGTGTGATGGGTTAAATGCAGGTCACATTTTGTTGTGGTGCTTGAGTGTGTTCACAATGACAGTCACTTTCATTCCACTATTAATATTTTTAGAACATGTTGAATGAAGCCTCTGTAAAATGATTTGCACTTATTGTTTATAAGCACATATCTTTGCCAAATAAGTTTAAACAACCAAAAAAGGGTTAATTAGGAGATAAAAATTTGAACATAATCGCAAGTTCAATCCAAAAAACACTAGGTTTTTAAATGACAGCACCACCAGAATATGACTTGATCTTGCGACTGAGCATTGTGATTCTACACTTGATATCCATATCAAAGTCAATGACAACTTGGATATCAAGTCATGTTCTCTGAAAGGAAGTAGCTTGTTTTGGTGATTAATAGTCTATCATCTGCCAGAAGGAAAAAAAAAAACTGAAATAAGGCATGATGGTGAGGTTATTTCTGGAAGACTTCTGAAAGCCTTTTCATGATGTTCTTCATGTGCATGGACTACATGTTTTCAAAGATGTTGATGTATTAAACGTAGCATGTGCCTACTGCTTCTCATCCTCCTGAGAAAAGACATGCTGTTAAAAAAAAAAATAAAAAAAAATAAAAAAAAAAGAGGTGCAAGACCCCCAGACCCACATCACTGCAGCTGAACCAGTGAGCCAGAAAAATCTAGGCAAGGCAAAGCACAAATTTCAATTAAATCAGGTTTCCATCAACCAGTAAATACAGGAATGTGACCAGCAAAAAAACTCCTAGACCAGTAAATTAAATTGAAGGAGTGAGCACAGCATTCAGTAAGGGGGTTCAGCCAAAGTCAATGTCAAAAATAAAATGTCTAAAGACCTGCAGCAAATGTGAGACCTTCGCAGGAGACTGCCTTTGGACTGTTGCCATTAAGCTGCATCCAAGTTCAGACTCAGTAACATTAGTCTACATGACTTCCAACTATACTGAGACTTATAGCACAAATTAAAGTTGCAACTGCAAACACTACTTTTCCTTTGCTCCTACCGAAAAGGTGTCTGTGTTATGACTGTAGAGATATGTTGAACAAAATAAAGGTTAAAAATGTTAGTGTCAACAGCTAGGAGAGGCTGGTAAAACTAACAGCAACTTCAATAGAATGCCCTTGCTCATATTAATGGCTGTGCTCGAATGTTTTATTTATTTAAAATAATAATAATAATAATAATAATAATAATAATAATAATAATAATAATAATAATTCTTTTCTGCTCATTTTCTTTTTCTTGTTTATATGGCTTTGATGGGCATAATACAAACATTGTCTATATTGATCAGCAAATGTGGTTTACTTTTTTTTAACCATTGTCTAAAAAGATTTACAAATCAACATTTTCTAGCGCATACACAATCATTAAGAAAGGCAAGATTAAAACATTTCTAAACACTACAACTCCTCAAAAGGCTCCTCTAAGAGGCTGTAGCACTTTAAATTAAAAGGACAGATTCTCACAAAGCAGCAGAAGGCTATAAGATAAAAAGAAAATGTTCAGGTGGCAGTTTTCTCAGTTTGGAATGAAAAAAATGGCTGGACCGGTGAAACCAACAAAGAAAACAGAACTGCTCACAAGGCTGCTAGAAAGGCAATTCAAAAGCTTAGTTTGAATGAAAAGACCTTCAGCAAGACTTCGCAGACTCTTGAGTAGTGGTGCACTGTTGTACTGTGAGAGGATACATGCACAAATACGACCTTCATGAAAGAATCATCATAAGAAAACCTTTCCTGTATCCCTACCACAGATTCCTCACATCAGATGTTTGCAAAGGAACATCTTAAAGCCTGATGCATTTTGGAAATAAGTCCTGTGGACTGAAAAGATGAAAATGAACTTTTTGCCTAGCAGAGGTATGCTTGGAGAAAATTGGAGCTGGTTTTCATTAAGTAAGGGCATGGATCAATCATGCTTCTTGTGTTGCAGGCAGTGGCATGGGGAACATTTCACTTGTAGAGGGATAAACGGATTCAGTCAAGTCAGCACACGTCATGTGTGTGGCCATGAAAGGAAGAAGGATGCTTCAGTCAGAGATCTTAGCATGGATCCGACCACTGCTGTATTGCTGCAACCCTGCGTGCTAAAACCAGCATGAACATTACAGCAACCCAAGAGAAAGCAAACAAGATGTTTGAAAGGTCCAACGCACACAGGGGTGTATACGGTACACGTTACTTAACAGAGGTTATAAAAAGGTTAGACAGATAAGACAGGATGCATATTAAAAGGAGATATATTTATATTTTTATTTATAAGGAGATATATAAAATAAAGGGGCATAAGCTAGGATCCTATAACTACTATAGGAGTGTTGTCATTGTATTTCAGTACATCAGTACTAGAATCAGTACAGAGAGGCACCTGTAAAAAGGTCTTTAGTCCAAAAGACAGTCATTGTTTAGACTAAACTGCAGATGCAGTGTGTGGGGTGGGGTCTTTGGTGGCTGTGCATCCATTGACATTACCACATGATTGTGAGTAATGCCACAAGTCTCAGCCCCTTAGTGAGTGTACGTGTGTATGTACATGATAGCTCTCCATCTGGAGAAAGAGGCGATTAAAAAGGTGTGAAATGTCCTGCTTAGGGAGCAGTGCTGCATCTCTCCCTCTCTCTCACACACACACACACACCCCTTCATAGTGATCCAAATGCACTGCTTCCACCCACAGTCGCTACGGCAACCCAAAATGGCGGCCTGCCAATCTGGTCTTTTCCTCTCTTTCCTTGCCTTGGCGTTAAACACTGCATCCCTTGCCTCCAAAGTAGGTCAGTACACCTCCACAGCACTCCCCCTCAGCCCCAGACCTGCTTATCCTGCATCTGCACATTCAGCCTTGCCTCTGCACTGCCACACGTCTATCCGTCTGCCCACCCATCCATCTGTGTGTCTGTCTGACTACCTGTCTGCTCGTCTTCCTGCCCAACACATCATTGAAGCAATGCAGCAAAAGGGAGAATGCATCATGTGCATTCAAATTGCAAGAATGCATCATGATCTGGAGGTGGTGATCCAACTTTGTAGATTTTGATGCATTAGAGTAAAGTGAAACTGAAGGGATGTGCTCATTTATTTGAAAACTGAGATATGGCCCTTCATAAAAAAGGTGCCTGATTATATTCCACATCCATGCAAAGAGGTTCTCTAAGCACATTCATGTGCAGTCATGTTCAGTTAACAAGAAAACATTTTACCCTCTTTACAGTGCCTACATATAGATACAAATATCTATATGTACATCCACCCTTGGTCTCAGAAGCTGGTCATGCCCCTTTTTCCAGAAATACCCTCAAAATTGACAATTTCCTGCAAAATGTCTGAGTGTCTGAGCCTGGTGGACAATGTCAAAACTTCAAGTTGAGTTCAAGATGTTATAGGAATTTTTTGAACATACTGAACTATTTAAATCTTAAAACACTAACATGATCTAAAAGCCACCTTTTTCTTTTTCAGCCATTTTGACCATCTGGGGTTCTTGGAGATTTTTCACATCAAACGCTCTGCTCTTTGAGCCAATCTCCTGGGGCATTCAGATATGGTCAGTGATTTGAAATGTACCTCACTAGTAGATTTTCCTTAAACAAATGATTTATTTTAAATAATTTATATAACAACATTTTAAGCCCTGTGAGTCTCACTTAAAATAATGAAAAGAGTTATGAATGCCAAATAAAAGAATTAAAATAAGACAATCATTAAATTATTTTACCTTCCACATAGTGGAGGACACCAAGATCTAGTTACCAACAGCAGCTACAGTGGAGGAAATAATTATTTGACCCCTCACTGATTTTGTAAGTTTGTAAGAAAAATTGAAAAAAATAACTTTAAATAAAAGAGAAACTGATTTGCTCTAAATCACAAAGGTTTCCAGGCTGTCTCTGTGCAACTGAGCTTCAGCTCCCTCCATTGGTCAAGATTTTATGATACATGGCTCCGTCCATTTTCCCATTGATGTGGTGAAGTTGTCCCGTGCCCTTAGCAGAAAAACACCCCCAAAGCAAAATGTTTCCATCTCCATGCTTGATGGTGGGGACGGTGCTTTGGGGGTCATAAGCAGCATTTTTCTTCCTCCAAACATGGCGAGTTCAGTTAATGCCAAAGAGCTCAATTTATGGCTCATCTGACCACAGCACCTTCTCCCAGTCACTCTCTGAATCATTCAGGTGTTCATTGGCAAACTTCAGATGGGCCTGCA
>JBBPDA010000025.1:9565673-9584241 GCA_037974385.1 Arnoldichthys spilopterus
TGTGCTCCTGTCTGTCTTGCTTTTGTGTTGCACCTTAGACCCGGAGGAACGTTGTTTCGTTTTTACTGTGTACTGTGAAAATGACAATAAACCTACTACTATCAAACAAGTCTAGGAAAACTGCATGAAGGTTATGCAAAAACGTATACTAAATTTCTGCTAACAGGGGCAATGCTACCTTTTGAAGTATACTTGTCCACAAAAGTATCACATCTTGATTTTTTTTTAAGTAACACTTAAATTTGTATTAAAGAGGGTGAAATATTTGCTTGTTCAAACATGTTTTTCCACGATTGTATATAAACTAAGCTACAGAAACAGCCCCCACCACCCTGAGTTTTTCTTCTTTTTAAAACACAAAGCACAGTACATTAACATGTATTGAAAGACTTGACTGGTCCTGGCTATTTAAAGAGTTAAAGAATCATTTTTGCAAATGGTATGTTTGAGTGTTAAGAACCTTTACCTAACACAAAGTAAAGTTCAGGGGGTTCTTTATTCTTTTACACAAAGGTTCTTTAAACTTCAAAAAGTAAGTAAGGCTAAACTGGCTCCTGGTTGGCTGCTCACAGAAAATGCAAACAAAGTCAAAAAGAAACCAACCACTACATGACAAAACCCCCAAAAACTGATCAAAAGGATCTTCATACCTGTATATTTCATCAACTAATAAGTTCTTGAAGGAGCCATGGAGTTCATACAATGTTTCGAAGCCTTGAAATTTTATAACTGACATCACAGAAGCAATCCACAATCTAAATTTAATGCTTTTAAAACTTCACTGACCACAACATGCTACATGTTGCCAAGCAGCATAACTTTAAATAGCATTGCTGATGTCACTAATGTTCATGAGACTTCCTCCCACTGAAAATAAACACAAAGGAAAAGGGGGGGGGGGGGCATGTTTGCAAAAAGTAAGATCTTTATTGCTCCTAGTCTACAGGGACTTAACTGATATCTACCACAATTTGGGAAGTATTTTCTGGGGTATGTCTAGTTAAACTTCATTTAAGGAGCTTTCGTTATCCCGGTTAGCTTGCTTTTTTGATCACATCACTGTATCATTCTGTTAAAAAGATCTCCAATAATAAAACAATGAAATATACAGAGCCCATTAAGCACTGGATGATCAAGATGAGCACAGTTGCTGAGACAGCACTCATGTATTTTGTCAAGCATTTGTGTATGTGCTTGGAAAGCTTTGAAAAGGAGATTTTTGGATTTAAAAGATCGTTGCCTCGTTTGGCTCCAGTGATCCAATCTAGCAGAACACACACGTGTGCGCACACACACTTGGCTGGCTTCTCCATCAGTGCTGAAAAATTGGCCCCTGAATTCCTCCCAGCTTTCAAAGATCGAACAAATCACAGTGACATGGCAGCGGCCCAACCCAGCTGCTATAGCCCAGCAATTAGAACATCACAGGAAGAATCTATCCCTCTCCATCCTTCTGCTCAACCCCATCACACCAGCACTCAGGACACAGGAGTCCACTCAGCTGACACGCCCTCTGAGACACAGGACAGCATGAAGTTGTACAGCATGAAAATTCCACACTAAGGGCTGAATGACCTGTATTTCCACAGTATGTACCTGCTTCTGTTCAATACCTATTTGACTGGGAAAAACTATAAAAGCAAAAATCATGATTTTGATGTTTCACAGTTTGTCATCCAATGTATCCAATTTTCCCAAACACCATCACAGCTCCTAATGAAGGCTTAACACAGAATTTTCTTAGAAGACAAATACATTTAAAAGGCCCCATATCACGGAAAACTGAACTTGGAAAAGTGCATGTTAACAATGTTTCAACATTCACTTCCTGACCTAATAAAGTGTACATAGAGAAATTAAGCAAAAACAGGATTTGAATTCAAATTCAATTTGTGATATCAGATATAAAATAAAATAAAACACATTTTGATACATTCACTTATTCACCCAGTAATAGTTTAGGTCTGCTCAGTCACACTGAAATTAAGTTTTTTTAAATGCTGAATGCTTTTTGACAAAAGTACAATACAGGGCAGACTGAGCACAGATAGCCAGATAGATAAGCCAAAAAACAGCAACAAAAGCAGTATTTCTAAATACAAAAGCTGAAAAACTGTAGTGTTTCGATTAAACCACCCTTCTAGTATTTCACTGATACTTTATTGTTTAACTATATATCTGAAATTAAAAGTTTACAGCATTATCTAGCTACATTTGATTTATAGCATGCCTTGCTTGGCAAAACCGGATCTAAAAAAAAAAAAAAAAAAAAAAAAAAAAAAAAAAAAAAAAAAAAAAAAAAAAAAAAAGAATGTGAAATGTAGGAGGTTTTTATCTGCAAAGCCTGCATTTAAACCCTTCGCTTACTCAAAGAGAATACATTCGCATGTTAAATAAGGGAACACATGTGGTGTATTTTTCACACAAACAAACCCTCAGCACAGCCGGTGCTTCTCCTGAGAGACTAATGAGTTAGGAAGAGCTCTAGAGGGACTGGGTAACAAAATATTAGCCCTAATTAGGCTATCAAGAAAAACACTGAGGTCAAAAAAGGTGTGAAGTTTTGTAATTTTTTTAAATCTAAAATAAGGTAAGCTTTCTATTTATTCTTTTTATGTAGGCAGCTTTTTTCACATGTCAAATTACCAGAGCTACACCATATCCTGCTAATCACAGTTCGCTTCAAATGTTCACCCACAAACAAATCTAGCTACATACATTTCTATCAATGAACAAGTAATTAGTAGAACAGTGGGAAGATCACTGTTCAGTGCAAACCAAACAAATACATAATAAGGATAATGGCAATATGCAATAAGGAAAAAATTGTGGGCAGGGTATATTTTTTCCATTAGGATTTCACTGGATTGTAAAAAAATGGAAATATTGAAACAGGAATGACCTGGAGTCAGACCCAGATGCTCCGAACAAACCTGATATTACTTACAAAAAGCTGAAAACTAATTGAAAAAATATTTGTGTACATTTAATAGCTTCTGGCTTTTTAGGATGTAGACATTGTGTCGGTTAGCAGGCTTACTTGTTTGCATCTATGTTGATTTTATTTTTCTATTACCTTAACCTTTTTTAAACATGAGTTATACACATTTTACACAAACACTGACTGTTGCCACAGCTGAACAGGTTTATCCTCCATCTCTGCTTAGGAGGACTTCCTACATTGACTTTCAGTTCACCTTGGCTCTCAGTTGCCGACCGTCATTCATGCATAGTGCCAGCTAGGGCTGGGCAATATGGCATTTAAATAGTATGGACAATACACAATACCTCAATTTTGCAACTTCCTCTAGAGCATTAACATCAAGTTCAGTTTGAAATATTCTGTTCATTTAGTAAAACAATATATATAAATATATATATTAAAAAAAACAATCACACATTGATGTTCTTTTTGGCATACCCTGCCTTATGCCTTTATCCAATTTCAGAGCACTTGGTTATAAAAATGATGGGTGTTTTATACTTAAAAAGCATTTAAGGGCTCATAAACAACTGTTGCCCTTTACCTTTCATTCTCTTATGGTTACTTGTCCAATAGTGGAAGGTTTACCCACATCACCTGCACTTCTCAACTTGGCCATTGTGTGAGAAGAAATGCTCACCCAGAAATGCCTAATTTCAGTCAATTTCAGTCCAATTTGTTTAAAACTTGCAGAAGTGGGAAAAGGCGGCTGGTGAAGTGCCAATAAGACATTATTTATGTCTTTCTGGATCATAGCCTTATTAGTAATCTGTTTGGCCAAAGCTCTGCTCTTTAAGCAGGACATGACAATTTGTTGCTTCTGAGGGACTTGTTACAAAAACTTAAGTTTTCAACCAGCCCTAAAAGCAGGAGCAGGTCTAGAAAGGTGGCACAGTGCCCAGCATTATTTGATTAGGGTATGGTCATTCACTCCCTGGCAAGTTGATGACCACTATTAGATCAGAGTGCTGTCACTCACTGGCACCCTGACAATGCACACCATTGGATCAGACTGCTGTCAATCACTCCTTGACTACCTAACAATCCCCACTATTGAAAGAGTGCAGTCAATCAATCCTAAGCAACCTGACAATGATGCTCATTGGATCTGAGGGCTACTGCTATACAAAGGTTTTCAAGAGCAGACATTTTTCAAACAGAAGAGATGCAATTCAACTACAGGCCATGTCTATGTTCACGGTACATACAAACTCAATTGTAAAGTTCAAAATATGTGAATTGGGATGTCCTTTTTCTCTTTAGCAAAATTACATGCAGTTAACCCTCACATGTAATAGCTTTTAAAGCAGAGCTCCCAAGAGGGTCATGCTGAATATGTAGCTAATCCATTAACTTCTGCAGTCTGAGAATTTGCCAATGTCTGCTTACACTGAAAAGGTATGAAGTGATTGCACGTCTACTTGCGCTGTTGTATTTTGGAAGGCAATGTCCTTTGTATTTTTGTCCACTTATGTTCCAGCCTAAGCTTGATCCTTGTATTTGCAAGGTCCTTGTTCACAAAATAGCATGATGTGATCCGTAGGATTTGCATTTCTACTGAGTATCTGCATTATAAGACAACATAGGAACTATTACCACAGTGTTATTCTATAGCCCTACACCATTTCATTTGTGTGTATATGAGAAGGAAACGTAAGAAGCTGCAAGTCATGATGCTCATTTCCAACTCAATCTAGCAAAAGGCATTTTAATGACAATACAAATCCACCTACATATTTTACAGTTTTAGGTATTTATTCCCATGGCAGAATTGTCCTTGTGGTTAACAAGACACCATCCAAATGCCCCTTATTGTGTGGCTGTTACTTTGTAAATGAGCAAATCACTAATCACATGAACTAGACAGACAAACTGAAGTAAACCAATCAGTGAATAAAAAATTAAGTGAAACACACACTGCAATGTTTGTTGCAAGTAAATATTGTTAAATGAATAATTAATGCCTGAGATTGTAGTATATGAAAATAGTTCCATTCATGCAACAAAAAAAGCTTGTTAATCTTCAAATTTTATTATTTCTGTTAATTTTCCTCATTTTCAGTTTTGGGGGGTGGGCCGGCTGATACTTAGTACACACTGTGCAGAGAGAGTGAGAGAAAAAAAAATACAAAACACTCCTACCAGAGATATTCGTTTGACCGTCATAACTACCAATCTTGAATGATGCAAGACCAAATTAATACCGGATTTCAATACAGCATAGAGCAAAAAGGCCAAAGCCAAGATCACATTTAACAAACAAGATATTGGGCAAAACTGGGAGGTTTTTTATAGCTTGCACACTCTTTTTTGCATCACTGAACAGAGTAAAGGGTCAAGCCTGCTTTAGCCTATGGTGAGAAACTAGTCTATCCTGCTGCTCCTCAGTCTTCATTTCTTTAACAAGCTTTCAACTGAGCTGAACAGCACAAGCAGTTATCATAAGGATGTTGAGCTATGTTGCACTTAGGATAGGGGTAGTTCAGCAACCACCTCAGATGAGAATGATCCATTCTGAACAGGAACCCCAAAATGCATTTTTTTTTTAATTCTTTACACTATCACCAGCAGCTGTAATAGGTTACAACCCAGTACTGCCAATGTACCTGGGACAACTGCACTATGGTCTTCATGGGCCCCCTTATAATGAACTTCAAGAGTTAGACGACTTACAGCAGCAATTTGGCACCAACTATAGCAACAACACAAAAGGCTTTACTGAGCTAAGCAGAGCTAGTACAGGGGTAATGAAAAGAACCACTTTTAAGTGGTTAAGGGCATCTTGCCAAACAAGGTCTCTTTTTCTATGAGGCTGCGGAGTGCCCGATAGTTCTATTAGAGCACTAAACAGGGACTAATCGCAAGAACATATTAAAAAAAAAAAAAAAAAAAAAAAAAAAAAAAACTATAAAAAAAAGTTTAGAACTTACTGTGCTTTCCTAGATGGAGTCTTTCCATTTACTAATGATTTGGCCTGGGAATGCTGCCTCACACCAAATACAAGAAGGTTGGGCAATAGAATGGCACATCAGAATTTCTCAATGAACCCCTACTGCTTTCTCATGGCAGCACTGAATGCATCAGTATGAAACAGCAGGTTGTCAAGGTAGACTATAAAGGTGGAAGGAGGAATATTGCTTAGGGCTTTTTCCAACAGCCTTTCAAAATGATAGACTATTACACAGCATGGCATAAAATTTCCATAGCTTGGGGTTGCATGGACTACAGATGCCTAAACAGTCATTCAAAAAGACTACACCTTACTGAGAGTGGCCCTCCACAGCCACAACAAACCTCACCTAGTTCATTTCTCTTTTTGGTTTCTAACAATGCAGAAATGCTCTTCCCGTAGGTGTGTTTAGGGTGCAATAAGCAGTCAGTCAAACTGCACTCGTCAATTAGAAATGGCTAGAGGAACATGGTGGCACAGAATTGCATTATAATCTGAAATTACTTGCAAAATACTTTAATTACATAAAACACACCCTCAAGGAGCTTATTTTAAGGTTTTCATAGAACAACTTATTTTATTTTAATAGGGGGAGGGGGGAAAAAAGCCTAGAGTAAAACTTAAAAGGTATAATTCTGATCCCAAACTAAAACGGTACTGAAGATGTACTTTTGAGGAATCCCATTTGAAGGGCAGCATTTTTCCTGACCATGAACATGGTAATGAATGATGCATTACATATGCGACAACAAACCCTTTTACTGAGCTTCACTGAACTTCCGAAAGGTGTTTTTGTAACTCCCTAAGCAGCCATTGCTTTCTGAAATAAAGCAGTATAAATTTAGACAGTCTCTGTGGAGGCATTAAGCATTATTTTTTTTTTTTTTGCTGTTTCTCTAATCACCCCCCTGCAATCTGTCCACCCAGCAATAATGGGTTCCAGGCTAGCCAGCTTTTCAGTTTGTTAGACAGCTTTATTGTAGAAAACCTCAAATACTGGAATTAAAAATTAATTAGAAACCTGTGAATTCAGCAATTTAATAAGCCATATTTTATGTAGAATTTTATTTACCTTTACTTTCATCTAGCACATCAGAGAAGTTATGTAGGGCGTTAATAAAAAGATGCAGATTGGTAAACCTAATGGTTATATAAAAAAGTACAAAACTGTTAAAAAAATCCTTTTAAATAAAGCTGTTTGATTGAAGCACAATATGCACAGGGTGAACGATTTCATTGAAAAAAGTCCATTGTTCAAATTTGTGGAATGTATACAGAAGTCAGAAAAATAACATATGACAAATAAAAATAAGAAAAAAGAACTACTGTCAAAGACCGAGATAATGAAACCAGCAAATAGGCAAGAGCATAAATCTTCTATAAAGCTAAACAGTCTCACATGAAAGAAAATGCAAACAGCAGATAAGAGAATAGGTGTAGGAAATAAAGCAACACGTAGAGACAGATAAGAGGTAAAAAATGATATCTACACCCAAAACACTGAAAATTAGAACAACGAGTCAGGAATAAATAAATAAATAAATAAATAAAGCAGTAGAAGTTTCTCATAAGCTGTGGGTGAATGAAGTACGAGGAGCAATTGGGGAAATTGTATGTGTGCAGTTGGGGGTGGTCTGTGTCAGAAAAGAGACCCTGGTTGATTTCATTACCTCCAAATATGGATTGTGATTTGGAGCATATTTCATTAGGAGGAAAATGTCAATCTCACTTAGCACCAAGCACTGGCTAGTGGGCTTTCTGTTAGCGAGAGGGAGGAGAGATGGAGAGGTAACGATGTTCATTTCAACACACTTCTGTAAATGGGAAATTTTCAATTTCAGTTCAGAGGAAGGCTGCAATATACAGTTTTGGCAAGGTGATGGCTTGCTATAACCACCAAATGGAAGTCTCCCGAAATGTATTACCACAGCACACAAAATGGGTGCTGTATAAGAGCATGTCGAGCTTGGGTAATCTGTACAGATGCTTAAGACAATACAGACAACTAGGCAAAGACAGAAGATTGTTAATTTGCTTTAAAGCCAGATAAATGGCAGTCCCCTTTTGGCCACATAAAACCATGTTCTGAGTTCAGGTCTTTAAAGGCTTCAAAAATAAAATAAGGTAAAGAAACATCAGCACAAATTTATTTTAAAAAGACAGTTGCTAGAGGCTTATTTTATATGCAAATTCAGCCAATAATTTCCACTGTAATTACAAATCATAGAATATAAAATAAACTAGACATGACTTTAAAAAAAAAAGATTTGGAAGTGTGTGTGTTCTGCAATAAGCCATGCATTCCATATTATAAGCTGAATGCATCAGCTTGTTCGCAAACTTTCCCCTCTGCTGCACAATTGCTACTGCAACAAACTTTAGCAAGGGTTAAGACTCCCGCTACTACTTTTGGTGCATCTTCAGCACCTCATGAAACAAAAAAGGAGACATTTTAAAGCTGCCCTAAAGCAGAGAGAGGGCTGTTGGTTTAGCTCAACAAAGAATTAGAGGGCTATGTGAGGATTTCAGACTGATACTGGGTTCGTTGCTAATAAGCCGATAAAGCCTAGCAGCATCTTCTTAATAGGGTTTCTTAACTACAACAACTTGCTACTTAATTAGCATAAGCATAGGCATCTGTGCTGGTTTTTGTACTGGAATAGCTTTATTTTTATTCTAATTTATCAATCTACTAGCTAGCATATGGCTAATATTTGATGTTTCAGTAGCTACAGTATTTGGGCTTCACCGTCACAGGAAGACATTCTTTTCTCTAGTCCAATGTGATTCCTTAATACAATGTTTGGTGGACCAAAAGTCGGAGTGGTTGCTAAGGAGCTGTGAATTTGTTTGGCAGTCACACATAGCTCATATCTCTTATGGGAATAATGAACTTCCCCAATCTGCCAAAACTCTTTTCATTAAGACTTCACGTAGCAGTGGTGGGCTCTCTTCGGGGGATTTAATTTTCTACAGAGAGGTTACAAAAGCCCCAGATCAGCAGTAGTCTCCCCAACTGAATTTATTTTAGTACAAGCCCAGGAGATGGGCTCTCCAGAGCTATGGTCTTCCTTCCTCCCACACAGAGTGAAGGATTCTTACAAACCCTGCTCTTTCGACTGCTTCAACCAGTCTCCTTCAGTGTCTGTTAAGCACAGCTTTTTAGTCACTGTGGGTTTTTACGTGAATCAGAAGCAGGTACTTTAGAGCTCCTGCCTTACAGAAAGAGCACCATGCACTCCCTCTTTCCCTCAAAGAAAAGATTTTGCACAAACCTAGCTACATTGTAAGCAAGTTTGTATGTGGCTAGCTTAGTCATCACTTCAACAACAAGGCCCACAGTCGTAGGTATTTAACATAGCAACATTAAAATCTGAAGTCATGAAGATTGAGTCACACATGGCCTCATAGGCAATGTTCAATTAACATGAAGTGAATAAGGCTCAGCTATCAACGTCTATCAATTTTATTAAAAGCCTTGCTATTTAGAGTTTTAACAAACTTAACGCAATTTACATGGGTCTTCCTGAGGCTTCCTAAGGTAGGTTAGCTCAGTTCTAGTTCATCTTCCATGTTTTGGCAGTCCCCTCCCCTCCCTCCACTCCACCTGCATGCCTTCATTCCAGCAGCACCTGGGGTCATTACGCTGCGCTCACACCTTGGGATAGCAAGACAAAACCGCAGTGCAGACTCATTTTTTACCCAAGGCATCAGATATATCAATATTACAATGGAAAAGGACCCAAAAAAAAAGACAAAATGCATAAAACTTTCACAGGTCATTTTTCTTATTAGACAGGAGTTCAACATCTCAACTCCTATGACCGTCCCATAAATAAAAAGTGATGAGGAGATGAGAAAGCTGGACTTGGTGGCTGTGTCTGAGCCCTGTGCAAAGAAATCAAACATTTACCACCCATTTTCCATTACCCTTTTCCGTTTAAATGTCATTTGATTTGTCATTAAACTCCACATGAGGCCACTTTGGCCTTTCAAAGCATGCTGCCACACTGAGGTGTTATCAAACGGCTGCAGTGGGAACAGCAAATCTTGGAGAAAGCTTTTGTTATCTGGCACTAAAGCGAAATGCTTCCCGCTCGGGAGAGGCACGAGCAATAAGAATAGCACAAAGGAGGAAAGGCAAAACTCAGGTGGGACCGCTGCAGGCAGCTCAAGGGCAACGAGAAGCAGTTTGGAGGTCACACACGTGTAATTAATGAAACGTACAGGCGGCCACATGTAGAGGAATGCTGCAGGCTAGCCAGCACAGCACCCAGCCAACCAGGGCTTGAACCTCTCAAAACAAGAGTGTGTGGTGTGTGGGTGTGCTTGTCCACTGGATGAGAAGGCACACCATATATCTGCCTTGGGTAGTGAATTGAGTTTCTTGCTGGTTTTAATTGTGTCACATTTTTCAGCAACATTATCACAAAGTGTGGGAAAGCTTTAGTGCCCCATGAGCCATTATTGCTGACAGCAGAACAAAAGTTCTTAGGAAAGACCAGGGTCCAACAACAGGCCAGAAATGGTTTCCAGATTTTACCTCCGGACAAATAACTCAGGAACTTTGATATATATATATATAGACCCTGCAGACCTCCTGAGTGTCTTGCTTAACAACATGGCTATGAGCAGCAGCAACAATGAATTAGTAAACACACAAGGGATAAAGGGGCTCTTGCTCCCCTCTAAAGTATGGCCGAGTTGAGCCGTCTCATTAGCCCTAACAAGGCTTTTAAAGTCTTGCTGGATAACTAAGTATACACACATCAGCCACCATGGACACAAATCACAGAGACAGACAGCAGAAAGTCGGGGCACCCCACCATGCTTCCAGAGCAAGCACGAGTGACAATGCTCCTGTCTCCACTCACTGTAATGTAGTTCCTCTAGCTGAGTTTTGGCTTCTCTCCAGTGATGTTCTGTAAACCGGCTGTGTTGCCAGGGCCGCTGCTGGAATACCAATGCAGCGGGTGCTGAAGCCTCACATCCCCAGGGCACCTCTGCACGTGGCCAAAAGAGCCAGAGCCAGTGACTTTTGCAGAGACAACAGCACAGTGTATAATATGCTACTACACAGTTCCAGTTGGAGGGAAGCAAGAGGATGTAGTCAACAGCACTGCATACGTAGGCTGCCATTTAGAAACATAAACCCACAGCAAACACGTTGATCAAACACTCTGCTTGACCAAAAGTACCATTCATACCGGAGGAACTAAGATGCTGTGCTCATTAAGTCAACAGGCATGGCCGTTTACTGTCAGCTTTTGGTCCTGCCAGATCAGAGCGCTCACATACATGAGGAAAAATGTATGTGCACTGCTGCGTATACGATAGTATATTAGATATATGCAAGGTACAGTACACATGGTGAAGTACATGCTTCCAAATTATTTAGTCATTTGTGCATATGGATGCTTCCATTTAAAATTCTTTTAAAAATCACAGCCACATTCTTAAATTTAAAAAGTTGCACTTTTGACGTGACTGTGCAGTTAGTCAAATGAGTCTCAATTATCGTCGATGGGACAGGCCTGAAGAAATGCCTAGTTCTCAGACCAATCCACACCCAAAAGAGTCCATCAACCAAACTAAAGGAGACAAGCTAATCTCAGCAGACATCTGACCGAGAAAAAGATAGTTTCTCATTTCAGAGTTAATAAAGATGGACAAGAGTCTATGCGGAGTTCATTTTTGTATCATAATCATCACCACAACTGCAAAAGGACAAAACTAAACACTGCAATTCTACTCCAAAACTACTTTAATCGACTTGCTATAATTCTGACCAAAATGTGGTTGTCCAATCCCCTTCATGACTCAATTTTACATACAGAAAAGTGGATAAGCTGATAGGTCAGAATGTTCACAGAACTGAATAAATATTAAATATCAATATCAGTACTGAAAAGGCCAATATTGCAATAATGACATTTCTATAATGCTTTTCAATTTTAAAATAATTTAAAAAAAAAGCCACAGGCCAAGATTTGGCTGCGATGGAGGGAATATTTCCCCTTCAATGTTAAGAGGGGGATGGATTTTCCCCTCTTTAAAAACATTGTCAAGACTCTTTCAAACAGTGTCAAATTGTTGGCCCCTTCCCAAGCTCCCGATGCCATGTGCACTTGCACCTCCATACTATTACAAACAAGCTTCCTGCCCACAGCCCAAAGGACATCGCATCTATGATTTCCTAAACGAATTTGAAATTTTTATTTGCCAGAACCCAGAGGAGTTTTCTTGCATGGAAAACACAGCAGTATTTATAAATCATGTTTATATATGGTTTCCTTTTTACATAGCTAGGAGTATAACTTATTAAATACAGTGCTACTGAAGTGCATGCTATGACGTGCTGTGTGTATTGTGGAGGTTGAATGGTTATCTGAAAACTATTAGTGAAGTTAATAAAGAAGTTAATTACAGCATTGCTATTATGGTGCATTATAATTAAGAATGCTTATGAGTGGCAGATTGATAGTTTGGCAAGTTTGTTAAGTTTGTTAATATAATTAAATTATTGAGGGTAGAAGTTTTTTGCATATCCCTATCCAAAGAAAACTGTTTTTCCATTGTGTGCAATTTTCACTATGAGTAGACTTAAAAAAAATAAATAAAAAAAAAACCTTTATTAACAGTAAATGTTTTTGCCTTTTATTTTAAGTACATTATTTAATTGATAATATTAAATAAGCATTTTTACCAGCACATTCCTATTGCAACATAGACCCAAGCTGTTACTTCGGGTAAAACACTTATGAGATCAGTGAGGTGGTATGAGCAGTGCATCTCCCCCAAAAGTCAAAATCAAACCTATACCCCTACATTGACTAAATACCTTTAGACAGCACAGGCAGCATGGCAGATGGAACCCTAAGGGGCACGCAGCATCTAGATCATGTGCACACTCAAAACAAAGCATCTTTACTAGCACACTCCAAGTTATTCTGACTGGTGCCTGCTCTGAGGGTCCTCTGAAAAACGGGTTATTTCCGCAAGAAGAATCACATGCTTCTTCAGCAATATGCTTCACAGAGCATGAGCCAGACATTGCAAAAATCAATTTAAGGCTGTTAAGTAACAAAGGAAGTAAAAGCATCGATTAAGAACAAACATTAAAACACCTACAGTAAGCAAAACAATCAGAAAGTCTGCAAAGCTGGGCCAAAATGTATCTGAGGCAGAAACCCGAGGAGGTAAATGCTTCATCATGGTCCTCAGCTCCAAAAGCAAACTGATGAACACTGCTCATATAAACCACATTACTTTAAATACAGACTCTCATTACAAAAAAATGATATTTACCATTGGCACATTAATCAAGATAATTATGTTTATGATAAGGAGGACAAAGCTGATTTGCATTATGTTCTCTCAGCACGCACGATACAGTTCCAGCTGATACTTGGTGCTAATGATCAAAACTAGCACACACTCAAGCACTCAGCAGATGGAACAAGCCCTGCCAACAGCTAAAACAGCCAGTCATATCTTCATAGTCAGGCCTTAATAAAGGTTCTGTAGTGTGTGGATGGAGTCTAGGCTACAAAACCGCCCTTGAGGTGAGCCAGTAAGCATCGGTCTTGACAAAGTAGTGCACTGACACGCACGGTACCAAATGCTACATACACACAAAATGAAAGACAGCCTTCTACTACACCCCAAAATCACTCCTTCCCTGCCCATTTCCCCACACTTATTTTTTATACTGATAGTTCCCTCTCCCCATTAAAGCCTTATTTAGCCCTTCACAACTAGAACCAAGCCACCCTGCATTCACTCCTCCTTGCACCACATCACATACTTCAGAGAAAGCGAAGAGGGAGAGGGAGGGACTAGCGCACATTCTCTCTACCCTCACCACTGGCTGATTTTCATATCAGATGCTTTGGGGGCTGCTGTTCCACTTCTGTCTCCTCTCACATATGTCTTGTGTAACATTTCCAAGCTTTACTGGAGAAGGAAAAAAAAAAAAAAAAAAAAACCCACGAGGACCAACTGAAGCCTTGCTTACACTTTTTTTTTTTAAGTCATAACATTAAAACCACAAGTTAATATTGTATAGGATTCCTTTGTGCCACCAATACAGCTCTGACCAGTCTGATGCTGTGGCATCTGGCAACCTCAAAGATGTTCAATCATATTGCAATCTGGGGAATTTGGAGGCCAAATCAACACCTTCAGCTATTAGTCATGGTCCTTAAACCCATCTTGAACACTGAAGTGTTTCAGAGCACTTTTATCCTGTTGAAAGAGGCCACTGGAATATCATTGCTGTGAAGTGGTGTACTTGGTCTGCAGCAATGTTTATGCTGGTGGAACTTGTTAAAAGTAACGTCGACATAAATGCCAGGAACAAAGATTTCCAAGTAAAACATAACATTGCACAAAGCATCAGACTAACTGTGAATGTCCCTTTTCATATCGTGTCCTAGTGACATGGCCTGGTCTGATGAATCAGGTTTCTTTTAAATGGCCCGTTGTGTTGCTAATTTGGAAAAAGATCTTCGACTGCTCCATGGTCCAGGTCTGATGCTCACATGCCCATTGTTGCTGCTTTCAGGAGTGGAAGCGGTCTCGGCAGGTCAATGGCTGTCCGAACACCCCTCACCCTCAAGACACTTGCTCCCTAATGTCTTTCATGCCTTGACAGGTGACATGGTACCAAGCCTCATCACACGGTCATTCACTTCATTAGTCAGTGGTTTTAAATGTTGTGGTACAATGGTTTACATTCCAAAATTCAGTAGCGTGTCCATTTGAGGGCTCTGATCAACATCACCTACAGCGACCCCCCCCCCCCTCTCTTGCTCCCTCTTGAGATAAATCTATCTGCAGGATTCATTTGATGTCTGCCCAAGTCTTATTTCAGCTCCTTCTTGAGCTCTCTCCTTCCATCTATCCATCCCTCCCTCCCTCCCTCTTCAATTCTCTCATACTGCATCTTTCCACCCTCCCCCATGAAATTCTTCCAACGCCACAGGATATCCATGTTTGCCTTTGAGTGATAGCAGCTTTGTACAGGTGGGAAACATTTCTATCTGCCAGACTTTGGAGATAGGCAGTTGAAAGATAGAAGTGATATTTCGAGCAGATAAGACACATGTTCAAAAGAGGCAGGTCAGAATGAGCATGGTGTTGAAGTGTGTAGTTGTTGAACAGACTGAACATAGGTAATTGGGTGGGTAGTACTTTGATGGGAGCCAAGGGCCTGTGGACAGTGGGCTAAATATAGAATAGCCAAGAGCTCACCATCAGGAAGAGTCAGAGACCCTGCATAACCCTCACACATACAGACATGCATACACACACACACACACACAATCCTGACAGGTTGTTGAGACAGGTTTAAAGGCTTGCATATTAGAGGCTGGCCAGAGAAAGCAGATATCAATATTTGCTCAATTATAAATCAGCAAACAGATGAATGTGCTCAAACTTTAAAAAGAGATTGCTATGCCTGCAGCAACACAACTGTATTCACAACATGTGCATATACAGATCACCACTCCAACACCTCTACAGAGGAGATGCAGGGTGTTAGCCCACCTCCAAACGCCCTGTGTCCGGTTGGAAGCCACGTGCAGGGTCTTCTGTGGTCACTCGGCACTGGATGGCAGAGCCATTGATGCAGATCTTATCTTGTTTTAGACCCAGCTCAGGCAGACTGCGGCCCTCGCACACCCGCAGCTGAGCGTGCACCAGGTCCACGCTGAAAAAGGGAGAGAGAACAAAGTAAATTTCTCTGCCTTGTGTTTTAAAAGTGTCAGTTATTTTCAGTGCTTTGGAATGTAATACTATTATCCTAATGCATAGGAAAACCCCAATCATACAAGAATTTGCAATAAAAAATTGGTTTCACATGATTGAAAACTGTGACTTAAAAAAATAACACCAGTGTGGGAGACCGTGCAGTGACCAGACAAATTCATTGATTTCATATCACTACAGAGTCTCACACAGAGAACCAAGACATCCACACATCCTCTGCCTTCTAAAACTCCTGCAGGTGAGTTGCACTGTGGCGACAGTCACACTAGCAATGTGAGAGCTGAGGAGGAAGATGCTGTCATGCTCCAGCACCTTGCTTTTATACCAGCCTGACAGCCCCCTTCACTCTACAACACCTTTACCTAAGAAAAAAAAAATGGGAAGGAGGGGAAGAGAGATGGAGCGAGATCGACAGAGCAAGAAAGCTAAACAGTCAAAAACAGCGAAAATCAAATTGAGTCATTATAAAACACACCCAAACACAGTGCACCACCTTGAAACATGGCCTCTGCATTTAACCCATCCACATGTGGAGCAGCAGGCAGCTACAAACACACAGGTAGCAGTGTAACAGGGCCGTTAAGGGCACCTCAGTGGTACCTTCAAACCTCTAATAACCGGGGCAAATTCCTAACCACTAGGCCACCACTGCCCCAGACAGACCCACCAACAGAGACAATGTAGGTGCGAAGATAAAGAGGGAGGTAAAAGGAGTATAGATGAGGGGAGTTGGTGTTTACCCAAAGACAAACGTTAACTATAGCTTGAGTAAATAAAAGTCTGTAATTACAGTGTTTGAATCAAACACCAACCAACCACAAAGCTGCATTGCCTACAGACACACGCCGTTCCGAACCTCTACAATTAAATCACTCTGGCCCAAATGGATGAGCTGGTCATTTTCAAAGCTGATTGCTCCTGTTCAGCTGCATCTGCTGCCTTATTGGGAAAGAGCTCCTCACAGTGTGAAAGTGGATTTATTAAGAGCTCTATAAAATCAAATTGATTTGTTTTCAACTCAAGGAATAGGACTATTCCCTAGATTCCACCAAAGCTTATCCTTCTGGTCCTCATCAGAAAGGGAATTAAGTGTTAATGCATCTTGAACTACAAAGTTTTAATTCAGGGTTAATCTTTTTTTTCCACCATTGCAAAAGTCCAGCCATCCTTTAGATGGGATGAACATTTTGTAAAAGTTTTGATCAGGCAGAGACATTATACAGCAGTCTGGCAGTTTTAGCACATTTTAATGCTTGTGCATGTTCATCAACACGGAGGTTGAAGAGTAATTGGGGGGTGGGTTTATAAAGCGTAATTTGTTTATATGAAGCTTTAATTCCCAGCAATTTATGCTCAAGGAAAGAAGCAAAAACGCTAGAAGCTGTTTATTTTCTGATTACATGCAGTTCTCACAAGACATTAAGAAAGATGGTAAGAAGAACAGAAGAGAGTAGTGTTCAAACAGCTTCCAGGCAAAACTTCACAATTGCTTACCACATCAGACTCCACTCTGCTAAATGAATAAAAGTACAAAGACGTGCTATGTCTGCACACACACACACATGCGGTATTTGCATCAATAATTTAGCTTATCAAACAAATTTCTTATGAAATGATCTCACACTTAATGTTTCAGCTTTGTGTAAGCATTCCCTTTATTTTGGCTGCACATCATTCTTTAATACACTGCCACAGTGAAATCTCTGAGCTAGTGTGACTCCTCATACTGACACCAAGACGTATGTGTGTAATATTCAAACAGCCATAACCCACACTTAGCATCTTAACCACCTCTGCCTTCAACATGAAAAGTAACATGCTGGAAACATTAAACGAGGCAGAACCACTCCTTTATTAAAATGTATTGTACTGTAAATACTCCAGCAAACATTTTGCTACAAATATGACTGCGTTCCACACTTCCTGTGAACACACATACACCCAGGATCCAACCACTTAAATCTATAAATTATCACAAACTGTGGGGCAGTGATTGTGTAATGGTTAGGGAGGTTTCCCAGTGACAAGGTTCATATCTCAGACCGGTACAAGTACCACTGAGGTACCCATGACCAAGGTACATTCCCAAGTACTGTTCCCTGGGTGCTCCCCATGTCAGCTGCCCACAGCTTCTACACAGAGGTGAAATGTAGCGGTCACATTTTGTTGTGGTGCACCGTGCT
Source organism: Arnoldichthys spilopterus (assembly GCA_037974385.1). Classification (NCBI taxonomy): domain Eukaryota; kingdom Metazoa; phylum Chordata; class Actinopteri; order Characiformes; family Lepidarchidae; genus Arnoldichthys; species Arnoldichthys spilopterus. The sequence goes on from JBBPDA010000025.1 coordinate 9,583,564, forward strand.
ATGGTTTGTTCACAATAACATTACCTGATCATGAACATAAAATTGTAGAAGTAACGCAACAAGTATGGGCATGACCATGCAGCATCAGCCTTTTTATTTATAAAAAAAAAAAAAAAACACTAATCAATCAATTAGGTATGGCACTGATTGGATATTACGCAGTATGGTTATAAAGTGGATGTCAGCAGAAAGTGCTGATCCAGAAAAAAATGTACACAATCCAATAAATACAGTTCAGTATCTCGGAGAGCTCGCAGAGCTACAGAGAGAAAAGCAGGTGTGTTACGCAGGGTTATTAGTTTATTTGTTTCACTTTTATTGCTCCAACTTATATATTAAGTGTCTATTAAAACTAGAATTAAGTATAAGTGGTGGTAATTAGTAATAGTTGCATGGTTGTTTCAGGCATATTCATTTCCAACCATGAATACTAAAATCTACATTACAGATATTCAACTTCAGGTTTTTGTGAAAAAACTATAGGTAACTACATAGACCTGTAATAACATAGTAAAGTTAATACATGTGTAGTTATATGCATTGTACTATTGTCCATCTATGATCACCAGTAGTTTCACTGTTGCATGCATCGTTCATGTGTAAGTCAAGTAGGCTTTTATTGTCATTTCAACCATATACAGTTCACACAGTACACAGTGAAACGAAACAACGTTCCTC
>JBBPDA010000025.1:9592771-9626398 GCA_037974385.1 Arnoldichthys spilopterus
GACCTCAATGCTTGAGCCGTCAATGTGTAGCGGAGAGTGGTCCCTTGTGGTTCTCCTGAAGTCAACAACCATCTCTTGTTTTGTCAACATTCAGAGACCGATTGTTGGCTTTGCGCCAGTCCTTTAGCCGCTTCACCTCCTCCCGGTATGCTGACTCATCGTTCTTGCTGCACAGTCGTGAGTCAGCAAGGTGAACAAGGGGCTGAGCACACAACCCTGTGGAGCACCAGTGCTCAGTGTGGTGGTGGTGGTGACTCTGCATAGAGTTTCTCTCACATCAGCTGTGGTCTGGCACAGTACCTGGTCGTTGGGAGGAGGGGTGGACTTCCTCGCTTGCGCGTTGTTCAGTGCCTCAAACCATGCATAGAAGTTGTTCAGCGCGTCTGGAAGGGAGGCATCACCGTTACAGGCAGGTGTTGATGTCCTGTAGTTGGTGATAGCCTGAATGCCCTGCCATAGGCGCCATGTGTCACCACTGTCACTGAAGTGGCTGTGGATCTTCTGGCCGTGTGCACGCTTTGCTGCTTTGATGGCTCAGGATAGTTCTTAGGGCCTCTTTACCACCACCTCTGAAAGCAGCGTCCCAGGCCTTCAGTAGTGCATGTGCCTCTGCAGTGATCCACGGCTTCTGATTGGGGCGTGTGATGGACTTGGAAACAGTAACATCATCAATGCACTTACTGATGTAGCTGGACACTGATGCTGTGTACTCTTCCAAGTTGGTGATGTTGCCAGTGGTTGCAGCCTCCCTAAACAAACCATTCTGTGTTTTCAAAAGCAGGTTAAAACCTGGCCAGCAGGAGCCATCTCTGCTCTTCAGAACTGTTTTCGAACTGGTTTTGAGCGCTTCACGAGTGATCTGTATGCTGGAATTAGCATAAGAGATGGTCTGAGTGGCCCAGGTGGGGGCGGGGCTCAGCTTGGTACGCGGCCGGAATGTTTGTGTAAACAAGATCCAGCGCGTTGTCTCCTCGTGTAGCAAAGTTCACGTACTGGTGGAATTTAGGAAGCAAGGTCTTTAGAACTAACTACAGTTAGTCACTTAAAAAAACCTTTAATCAAAATCAAACTGAAGTCAAAAGCATAGTTTACAAATATTCATTTAGTTTTTTATTTCAGTATTATCACTAACAAAAGCTTTGAAGATGAAGCAGGTCACAGTGTAAGATTTCTGTAATACTACGAGTCATCAGCAAGATTTATTACAGTTCTAAATTCTTACACAATACATATGTAAATAAGAACTTCATGAATCATGGTATTGTTCACAATGTCTACACTTTCCTTTCTCCATAGCTACTAGCGGGTACACACTCAAACTACAGTCCAGGCTGCAGTCAGTTGTTTCAACAAACCTACATCACTACAGTAAACTATGCTCAGGTGGTACACTGAAAACATTTGTCCAGAATTCTACGCCATGTTCATAACGTTGCAGTGCAGAGTCTTTTTGACCTAACTGGCATTTTATACATAGATTGTTCTATACCTTACACTGCTGAAACAGCTCTGACTGTGGTGCACTGTGTATTTGGATTCCTTTCTAACCCCATTTGTACGTTACTGGAGCAAAGGATGTGTCCCCTACACAACACCCCCCCCCCCCCTCCAAAAAAAAAAAAAAAAAAAAACCTGGCTGCATTTCTGCATCCCTACAGGAAGTTACTAAATTAATAAATACCATTTTCCTTATTGTTTAGAGCACCTGTGATGGCAGTTTCAAACAACCAAACTAACGGGAAAAAAAATCAGCTGATTAAATTAATAATGAAAATCACTATTTTATTGTGCAATGGCTCAATAGAGGTCCAAATTTAAAATAAATAAATATTACAAAAGAAAATCCTTTAAATTCTACTACAACAACAACAACAACAACCACCCATGACTGAGTATCATACTTCACTCTGTATGTGTATCTATTAGGATTTGAGATTGTCGTAGTCTTTGGTGGTGTTGTGGGGGTAACATGCCTGTCTCCAGGTATGAATGGAGTGTGTATTTTGCACAAGAGTCATGTAGGTTTTAACTTATGCAGATGCACTACTAGTCAAGGCATAGTACAGAAATGCAAATTCTGCCACACATGCACACTTCTAGAGAGCAGACAATTTCTGCAGTTTCCAATTCCTATTGTTAAGGCAGTGAGAAAACGAGAGGCAATGTCAGTAAGAAAGGAACAGACTGGCAGAGAAAGGAATGGGAGATGGAGAAGGAAAGTAAAAAAGGGAGGGGGGGAAAGGACAGCAAAACAGCTGAGACTGCTGAGCTCAGAGGTGTGAGCTGAAGCAGTGGTTTGGGGAGCTGAGGGAGAAGGGAGGCTGTTAATATATTCAATCTGATTTTCTATTCCAATTTTAATTGCCAGACAGAAGCATATGCAGCGGCAGAGTGAATGATTAGCCACGCTCCGAACAGACGCCCCACATATACTCCCTCAAAATGTCAGTCGAGGTACTGACTGAAGGTGCTTTACATGACTGAGAACGTGTGTGTTTTCCATCAGGAGAACATCCTAATTTTGTAGTAAAACCAGAGGAAAAACAGGGGGAAACGGAATGGCTCTGCCTTTGATTATTTAAAAAACTATATATAATAATAATAATAAATAATAATAAATAATAATAAATAATAATAAATAATAATAAATAATAAAAATAATAATAAAAATAATAATAAAAATAATAATAAAAATAATAATAATAATAATAATAATAATAATAATAATAATAATAATAATAATAATAAGGTCATCACCCCGACCAGAACTGCTAAGAGCCTTGGAGTGATCATCGACAACCAGCTAACCTTCAAGGAGTTCATTGCATCGACCTCGCGGTCATGCAGATTCACATCCGCAAGATAAGACCATACCTACCAGAATATGCCACCAAACTGCTAGTCCAGACATTGGTCATGTCACGCCTTGACTATTGCAATTCACTGCTGGCTGGTTTACCTACAACCTCAATAACGGCTGATCTTCAACCAGCCGAGATGGGCTTATGTGACACTTCTTCGCTCCCTGCACAGGCTCCCCATCTCCGCTCAAATCAAATTCAAGTCCTTGGTGCTCACCTACAAGATCATTGATGGATCATCCCCCGGCTACAGGAGATCACTCATCCAGACAGACACACCCATCAGGTCACTCAGATCAGCGAGTGAACTCTGACTGGAGATTTCATCCCCTCATGGAATCAAACACCACACCAGACTCTTCACCTTCATTGTTCCTCAATGGTGGAATGAGCTGCCCAGAGATACAAGGTCAGCCGAGTCTCTCTCAACATTCAAGAAACGACTCAAGACTCAACTTTTCCGCACCCACTTCAGCACATAAACCTAGCGGTCACACACAAACTCCTGCTCCCAGACAACCAACCAGACGTCATCCAGGAAATAGTTAAGTGCTAGGGTAAAAGTTACCATAAAAACTAATCAATTGTTCTACTGCAGCAGTTTTTGTAAGCACTTGGCACATGTATCTATTGCTGTAGTTGCTCTTTGTAGCTAGTGTAAGCACCTGGCATATGTATGTAGTTATTGAAATTGCTCTCTGTAGTAGTATAAGAACTTGGCATATGTATGTATCGAAGTTCCTCTCGGTGGTAGTTTAAGATCTTGGCGTGTATTTATTGCAGTAGTTGCCCTCGGTAGTTGTATAAGCACTTGGCGTATGTATGTACTACAGTAATTGAGTCTTATTTTTTATAACTATGAGCAATGCATTGGTCTTCCGTGTAGCACCACTCTGTGTTACTCTATACAATGCGAACGCTTGATTGTTTCCTCTGTCCTGGAATTTGCTTTGGATAAAAAGTGTCAGCCAAATGAATAAATGTCAATGTCTACTGGGAGAGACCTGGATACAGCTAGACGAGAGAGATAGACATATGAAGAGAGTCTATTTGTTTAACATGCCAGACAAAAATGATAAAGTGTCCACAAAAAACTTGCATTTAGATTTCGTTTCCTGTAAAGAAAGCATATCTTTCACAGAGAGTCAATAAAACTATTTGACTGGACATGTTCAAACGCTTGTATACAAGAGCTTATGGAAACTAGAAATTTTGATGCATATTGTGCCTCAAAGTGGCAACATACTCTGTAAGAATGCCCAAGTGCTAAACTGTCTCTGACCTCAACCATGGAAGACCAGTGAAAGAAAGCCATGGCCTCCAGTTCCCCACTGGCCACCTTAAAAGATGTCAGACATGCTGAGGGCTCCCATGGCTGATTCAGTTTTATCCTGCTGGAAGTGTTACCAACACTCAAAAGACCAGCATGTATCCACACCCCCTTGTCTTTGGCCATGTGTGCACGCAGGTGTTCACATGGACTGGTTTGTACAACACTTGTATTCCGCTTCTGCTATTTACTGATTACTGGATCTGAACTGCCAACAGCTGCTTCCTGTTTCCAACCACACACAGACAAACATTTCTCTAGACAGCAGACCTGAAAATTGGAGAGGGGTGAGGGGCCTCACTGCAATATTTTGAGTTCAATATTTGAAAAAAACAAATTGATTCAAATAAATACAGCAATTAAGATGGTGTTGATTTTAAGCTGCAGTTTTTAGAGTTTAGGTGTGTTTGGAACTAAAACAAATGCTCAATACAATTTTTGTAATAATGAAAAACTACAAACTAAAGGTTGTACCTTCAATACACCAAACAGAGCAATGATTTCTTTAAAAAAGAAAAAGGTAATGATTATGAATTTATTTATTATAATTATACATAGCTATCAATTTACAGCTGCTATAGCGGTTATGAAAAACAATGAGCAGTAAAATGGCTGTGTAGTTTTTCTCCCCTAACCCCTTTCAACTTGAACATAATGTCCCTGGCCTCCTTTCTCTTGGTACACAAACGGCCCATGTGACATGTTAAATGAAGCTGGCAGCGAGTGGAGCTCCATTTCCTAATGCCAGATAACAAGCCAGTAGTGAGTGCAGCAGGCCCACGGCCATGGCGCAGCTGGACAGCGAGGGGTTAAAACCCCCTGATGGGGAAAGGATGGGATCATGACAATGACTCACATGCGCTGAATCATCACTCTCCATCATTGCAAGAGGGGAAATAACCCAAAGCCTGTCTGACAAATCCTCCCTCATCAACCCCCTAACCTTCAGTTCATATTTATTCATTACTTACTAACCTCATACTCCCTGACCCCAATTTTCACTTAATATTAGCACACTACTTACTAAATCATCCACAGCCATTTGCCACGCTTTTTTTGGGCTCATGTTCAGAGATGAATCGATATTCTAGCAGAAACAGGTTCAAGGCACTAATGCCTCAGCAGTGCCCGGTTAGACTACAACAGGGCCCAGCCATCTGTCTCATTCATCTCTTTCTCTCGCCAGCACACACTCGTTCGGTCTCGCTCTCTCCCACCTTCATACTCATCTTGCAGCTTAATGTCCTTGTCTAATTTCTCACCCCCAAAAAAAAGTCAGATACAAATGAGCGTCTGATATTTAGCAACAACTCTGAGTAATTAGAACCCCATTACCAAGGTCACCCAGAGACAGCCCATCCGCAATCCAGCAGAGAGACAACAAACATGAATGCAGATCAGTGAGAAAAGGGAGGAGAGGGGGAAAAAAAACCAAAAAAAAAAACCCTATGCGCTGTAGCCAGGAGCCATAAGCACAAAGGCTTACTACACCCCCAACCACACCCTAAATTAAGTCATTAAAGTTACACCCACCAGCTAGCAAGTCCCCCAATCACGTGAATGCAGACATTCCAGTGCACTACATCCAGAAAAAAACAAATACTAAAATGTTTGGAAGAGAGTAGAATGAGTGAATCCTGGTGTTTGGAACCAAAGATATGCCCACACAGATTACTTAAATTTTGAGTACAGGATTCCTGAACACATGCAAAACATAGGTTCGGTCTACACAATAATACAGAGCATCTAGATCATAATTATAGCTGCATACAGTGAATGATATGACTTGTTCCACAGTAAAAATCATTTTGGTGAACTGGCATGGATAAAGAATGTAAGATTTTCACAAAAATTATGTGGTGATTTGAATCACTTAAATGCCTAAATTAATTCACAATTCCCACAGATCCACTCATCTGAATTAGTCAGGAAGCTAAAAACAAATTGTTATTGCTTAAAAGGTTCATTTGTATATTACAGCTTTCTAAAATTTCAGTATTACAAAGGCTTAGAATAACTATTAACAATATAAAGTAGTGTGCAATTTCCTTAAGGCAAACAAGTAAATGTAAACCCATTCATATCAGTTTGTCTGCTTGCTTAGAGAAAAAAAAAAAATGAAGAAAAAACCCCACCATATTAGAATGGATGCAAACAAAGGCAATAAAAAGGGGGAAATGCTTAAAAACATTTGCTGGGCAGCAAACTAAATGAATGATTGTCAATTTTCCACTGATTTTAGTAAACACAGACAGTGACAAATCACTTTATTAGTATTCATTTTTTGAGATGAGCCCAAGCAATGCTACCTTTTCCCAGGGAAATGGAAAAATTCCTGGCGGTTTACTGCTGTCCAAGGTGCTGAAACCTCTACTGGGGTTTTCAGCACCCTTGTATTGGACAGCCTTTGCTGAGTGGCTCCAGGGAAGAGCTGGCCAAAACAAACGTCTGGAGCTGTGCAACGAGGCCACATGACCCTACTTAGACACCATAAAAATGTGTCACTCCAAACAGTCAGGCAAGTAGCTCACAGGCTTTCCAACAGTTCAGGTTTTTTTTTTTGCCCCATTTTTTTCCCCTTCTGATGATTACCTACTTGTCCATGAGACTGAGGCTTTCTACAGTCTTTTCCAACTTGGCCTAACATCCCCACTACACCTTTGGCTTGGCCTTGCCCCATTTATTATTTACGTTTGATGGCCTTTGAGCCACAGACCCCTAATGTCCTCAGCCTTTTGATCATTTCAGCTGCTGCCATTACAAACAAACTTATGCTTTTCTTAAAGCCTGGGTTGTGGTGTCCTTGCTTAGATGGCTCACCCACTCTTAATTTCCAATAGTTTATTAATCCAATAGTATTTTTTTACTATGAGGAAATAAATGCTTAGTGCCCAAATAACCTATTAAGGTGCCTAAAAGTTTGCACAGTACTGCATATTCAAAGCAGGTGGAAAACCATAGCAGTTAACTGCTTATGTATGTAATGGTATATATAAAGACAGTTAATGTAGCTTCTAGGCTTTTATTCCATCCAACAAAACACTTAATGTCCTTCCTGGTTGTTCCAATACATTAAGAATCACATTGTGGTTAATGTGTTTTGTGCATCCGCAAACTCTTAGTTAGTTTTGGATTTATCTGTAGTGTAGCAAAATGTTCATTACATTCATCAACACATTCCAGGGAAAAACACTGTAGTAACACTATACGCAAATATGTAAGGTGAGCATCTTTAGCAATTACCATTTCCAGGTTTTGGTGCAATTAATAAGATTTATTTAGAACCAGATGCTGTCTAATATCTACAGCAAAGATATAGATTTAAGACAAAACAAAGACAACACTGTCTTAGTAAGATGCTGAAATAAAATCACTTCAATGTACATTAGCATTCAACTGTACATGTCTCTGGAACTGTACTGGAAGAATGGGACTATTCTTCAAAAAGAGATGCCCTTAAATGGTTTTGAGGGTGGTGGGGAACAATAACACTGAACTGAAATCTCTTATGGACATCCAATTGAGCTTATCTGTTGGCCACAGCATACGATTTACAATCTGGAGATATAACGAGTGCAGATGTTTCCAAGACAGGTTTACCACATGATGCAATTAACCAATTAACATCTTACCCTGCTTTGTGGCATGCATTGAAATGCAGAGCAGGCCCAATTGACCTCGATTGTGGATCAAGAGAGTGAAAGGAAAAAGATCTAAGTGACTTTGAAGGAAAGTTAATTATCAGTGCATGGATGGCAAAAGCTTCAGTAACAAGGACAGCTCAATTTGCTAGTGTTTCAGTAGGAACAGTGGCTTTTTCAGTAGGAAAAGGGACATGAGCAGTTGGGACTATGAGAAATATGCTACAAAATCACAGCTGAAAAATCAGTGTAAGGCTCCTATTCATTGAGAAATACTTTCGTGCATTAGTTTGATTTGAAAGAAAAGAAAAAAAAGAGCAAATGTTCCTCAGTTGACAATCTCAATGCAGGATAGGACAATACTGGGTCAGCAAGAACAATCTACAATTGCAGGCCTAAATGCCTAATCCTTACAGTGAAGATGGGGTCAAGCGGCCAGTCAAGTTACCCAGTGGAGAAATTTTACTGGAATAGATTGGGTCCACTTTTACCCCAGTGACCTTTCCCTCTAAGGGGACGAGGGGTCACCTGAATGGTTTGTGAAGGCCAAACCACAACCTATATTTTCATACTTTTTAATTCTCATTTATTAGATCACAACCCAAAAAGCATCTGTGGAAGATGCTGGACAGTGACGTCCACAAACATTAAATAATCAGTGTCTTTTTTGTTTGCAGTGAACTTTCCAGAAAATGTAATGCTCTATTCAAACACTGACATTGCAGACTTTGTATGAGGGGCCTGGAAGGGTAAAGTCTAATGTAAGGTCTGAATAATTTGGACATTTGCGTTATGTAGTTCTGGATCTCTGTGTTTGAAAGAGGCTTGAACTTGAGTTTTCCTGTGTTTCTCATCTGTGCTGCTAGCCACTTTCCCCTGAAGCACGTCAACTTTCAAAGAAAAAACAGTCAATGGCAGTTCAATTAGTCAATATACAATCATCTTTACACTCAGCTTTTTAAAATTTCACTGTTCTACGTCGAAAAATCGATCAATGAATAAATCACAGAACACAACCAATGCAAGGCAGTTCAATTAAGAGATGTGCAAAAGGAGTTGTACAGCGTTGCACAGCAAACAGCAATTGTTTAACTCCTATTCTATCGCATGTACTGGAAAGGCATTAAAGCAATACTAGCAAACACCAAACGGCGTTCAACAAAATAAAGGCGGAATTCTAATAAATTTTAAAAGAAGACCTCAAACAAAGCTATAAACAAACACTTGATTCCCCCCCACCCCACCCCACCCCCGTTAGGATTAGGTACACTGAACAAGAATATAAACACCACTTGTTTTTGCTCCCATTTTTCATGAGCTGAACACAAAGATCTGAAACATTTTCTATATGCACAAAAGATCCATTACTCTCAAATACTGTTCACAAATGTCTAAATCTGTGTTTGTGAGCACTTCTCTTTGCAGAGATAGTCCCTCCCACCTCACAGGTGTGGCATATCAAGGTGCGGATTAGACAGCATTAATATTGCACAGGTGCGCTTTACACTGCCCACCATAAAAGGCCACTCTGGCATTGTGCTGTGATCAAACTGCACATTTCACAGATGTCGCAACTTTTGAAGGAGCGTACAATTGTCATGCTGACTGCAGGAATGTCAACCAGAACTGTTGCCCGTGAAATAAATGTTCATTTCTCTACCATAAGCCGTCTCCAAAGGCGTTTCAAAGAATTTGGCAGTACATCCAACCAGCCTCACAACCACAGACTACATGTAACCACACCAACCCAGGACCTCCACATCTAACATGTTCACCTCCATGATCGTCTGAGACCAGCCACCCGGACAGATGCAGCAACAATCGGTTTGCATAACCAAAGAATTTCTGTACAAAATGTCAGAAACTGTCTCCGGGAAGCTCATCTGCATGCTCGTTGTCCTCATTGGGTTCTGGACCTGACTGCAGGTCGTCGTCATAACCGACTTCAGTGGGTAAATGCTCGCATTGGATGGCATCTGGCATGTTGGAGAGGCGTTCTGTTCACAGATGAGTCCCGGTTTTCACTGTTCAGGGCAGATGGCAGACAGCGTGTGTGGCGTTGTGTGGGTGAGCGGTTTGTTGATGACAACGTTATGATCGAGTGGCCCTTGGTGGCAGTGGGGTTTTGGTATAGGCAGGCGCATGTTATGGACAGTGAACACCGGTACATTTTATTGATGGCATTTTGAATGCACAGAGATCCCGTGACGAGATCCTGAGATCCCATTGTTGTGCCATTCATCCACGACATCACCTCATGTTGCAGCATGATGATGCATGGCTCCATATTGCAAAGATCTGTATACAATTCCTGGAAGCTAAAAACATCTCAGTTCTTGCACAGCCAGCATACTCACCGGACAGGTCACCCATTGAGCATGTTTGGGATGCTCTGGATCGATGTATATGACAGCATGTTACCGTTTCTGCCAATATTCAGCAACTTTGGACAGCTATTGAAGAGGAGTGGACCAACATTCAACTCTATGCATGGAGATGTGTTGAACTGCATGAAGCAAATGGTGGCCACACCAGATACAGACTGGTTTTCTAAGGTGTTGCGTTTATATTTTTGTTCAGTGTAGTTGCTGGGTTAGATGGGGTCACCGGAACACAAGTCAGGGTGCCCATCAAAGGTCCCATGTGTTTGTGCTTAACCCTGTATGTAGCCAATTATCACTTACTGGGGTAACTGAAATGGGCATAGGACAACTGCATCTGCAGAGATGAGCTTGCTGTAATTAATACGATTACAGTTCTAAGCATACATAATGCAACCAAATGTAATGTTAACAGGATTATGGATCAAGGAAATAGCGTCATCTTCGTGGCAAGATGAAAGGTCTCTGACTTAAGGCAAATTGATATCCTTAGGCATAGGTGAGAGCACAGTTCAGCTTACCTGATTGTCAGTTTCATAGGCGAAACATACATTCCTTATATGCAGCACGAACCCTGAGCTTCCTCATTTGAAAAAGACATTCCACTTTTAACTTTTCAGGTCACTGTGTGGTGCTCCGCTACACTTGCTTGATCAACATTGCAGCTGCTGAATAAAAGAAACCTAAGATTTGACAAGTCCTGAGCTCTGATAAGTATAGATGTAAGGCATGTATTTAAACTACTAGCAAACCAAAATGGCATGCAAGAAATCTGCACATTAGCACAGTCAACATAGCAACATCCAAGACTCCCTGGCTGTAGTGGCTTTCAAACCCATTGGCAGTTACTTTCTACATTACTCAAAGCATCTTCAAATTGCCCAGATTCCTAATGACTCAAATTGATAGATCATGGTTGAAAAAGCATAGAAAAACTGGAATTTTAACCCATTCTGAGAAAAAGCACCATGTTTAGACTGGAAACACTGTACAAAACTGTACTAGAAATTTAGGGTAAAGATCACTTGTGAATTGTTTTAATGATCAAGTGACATTTAAACCAAGTTTACAGCATGCCATATCTGCAGATTTTATGCATAGATATGCAAAATAATGGAAAAAAACAAAATCAGGCACAGGCTAAACTTTAACTTCTTGCTAAGTAGTGGCTCAAAAGGTGGCAATTACAGCATGTAAATTTCCTGCAGCCAGCCAACAGTCTTTCCCCTTGACCCCCCCACCCCCACTATTCTGTTGCTTACAGTTCAGAATTACTCACAGGTCACACTGCATGTAAGCATGTTCAAATCTGGGGAAGACCACTCAAAAAAAAAAAAAAAAAAAAAAAAAAAGCTTTATTCTTTAAAAGTACTTCAAGGACAATTTTGACGTACACTTTAAATCACTGCGCTGTTGTAATATTTAACCCCTCTTCATCTTCTTTACTGACCGAAGGACATCAGCTTCCTGAATTTGTCTCCAGCAGTAAATTTTGTGCTTTGTATACCTGATCTGTCTACAGCAAGATTTTAGTTTTTCCAGATCTAAAAGACTTCAACCAGTTCTTAAAATTCAATTTATGGAATTTCAGGCAATGAAAAAAAACTAGTAGGAAATGTTAAGATATTACAATTCGTCATCTCTTGCCTTTTAAGAACAAGATTAGCTACTTAATCATTCAACAGCCTATAGTTGTTGAGTGTAAGCACAATTCCCTGTCAGTTGAGCGAAAGATATACTAGCTGACCGTGTGCCTACAACTTCTGAATGATTTTTTTTTAATAATTCAGAAAATAAATAGTAACCAACCGCTGATGCTTGTAGTTACAGGTCATATTTCAGGTTGCCCTGTTTTTTGTTTTCAACTTTGAAAATCAACTAAACGTTAGCAGTGGTGCCCCACCTTCCACAATTGTAACTTCTACTGTAATTTGGAGAAAAACTCAGCCATACTTGTGTTCATGTGATGAGAAGAGGGGAAGAAAAACCCCACACAATTAATATTTTTGCTGTTCACCCTTTCTGAAGGTCATAAAAATGCCTGTAGGTAAGAAAGTGAAAATAAAATTATGCCAGCGTTGTCCTTTTTTGAATGTTGGCAAGGCACTAGCTGTCTGGATGGCAAGATAGTAAGTGATGTTAAAAACTCTAAGCTGTTGGCTCCGCATCTGACAGGGCTACGTTTTTGCTGTCATGCTGCATTTATTTACTGTAGATGGTGCTGATAAACAGGGACATGCAGTTTATATTATTTTCTGAGCATCAGTTAGTCAGCAGTAAGGAAAGGATGACTTGCCAGATGTCAAATGCCTGCTTGCTTGGCTTGTTTGAATGCATGCCATTAATAACTACGCCGCTACCTTAAAACAAAGCAAAATCAAAAACTGTCCCACCCCCCACATGCACAACATACTTCGGCAGAACATTAATGTACAGAAAAAGAAGAAATGTCAGGTAATTAATAACACTGCAGCCACTTTGGATTTCCTAGCAACCTACTTGCCATTTTACAGTACCTGGAATGTTTTTGACATGATTTTGATAACTGTAATAGTGAAAATAACAGGTTGCCAGGACAAAGACAAGTTAGACAGCAAAATGATTAAATTAGAGGTTAGAAGATAAAAGCAATATTCCTTGAGCAGTTTCTTTACGGAAAATGGGAGGAGAAGAGCAAGGAGAAAGGAAAGAAAAACAGTAGCTGCTCAGCAGATTAAAAGAGCTAGTAGCTGGTATTCAGTGTTAGTTTTGGATGGTAACCTTTTTTTAGTCTTAGTCTTGATTTTAGTCTTGACTAAGATGCATTTGTTTTTATGAAATTTGTCGTCATTTCAACAGTATGAGGTTTAGACTAGTTTTAGTCAACAAAAACCATGTCAATTCTATTAAAATTTGTAATGTTTGCCACATTTTAGGTAATTTGCCTGATTTAAAAGTAGGGCAGCAGGTATTTAAAAATGCAATGTCCTTGTTTAATGGGCTGGCTGTAGGCCAAATCTTTATTTTTGCTCATTCACCTCATTAATTCTCGTTCCAGATCACCTTTTTCATTTCAGGTCGTAGGAAAGTTGTAGCCAATCCTAGCTCACTACAGACCCAAGGTGGGGAACACCCAGCACAGGATGCTAACCCATCTCAGGGCATCAGAGACAGACAACCACTCCAATACACCTATGGGCAATTTAGAGAATCCAGTCGCTCTTGCAAGCCTTCGGAAACCCACTCAAACATGGAAAGAGCCTGAAAACTCCACACAAAGGCCAACCAGGGGACTGAACCGAGGACCTTCTTGCTGTGAGGCAACAGTGCCAACCACTGCACCAGCATGTCTATTCTTTCAATACAAACAAATTACAATTATCTGCCCTACTGTGCACTGTCCAGCTGGGAAAATGCCTTGCATGGCAGATCACCGGTCCACATCTGTCTTGTTGATCCAGTGTTCAGGGAAGCTAATTACTAAACATAGCCACCCATGTTAGTCTAGCCAGCTACTACATGATTGCATATCCTAGTTATAAGCATTCCAACTGGCAAATATATATATAAAAAAAAAAAAAAAGGTAGGGGTGAGAGTAAGCCCTGCTCATATCTATGCTATATCTGGTCCAAATTAAGAAGCAGGATTGAAGGACACGGAAGTACATCAAGAACGAACGTAGTCAGATTAGATCTAATACTATAACATGCCATTTGTTGCATATCAGAACAAAGAATGCAGAAGGGCTAAACATGCATGAGAAGAAAGTAAGCTTTGGTGTCTATGTAGAACTGGATTAAATAGGACTAGACAACCTCAATTCTCCATTATAATTAATCAAACCAGTACATTTGTGCTCTAGTATAGGTTAAAAAAATCCCTTTAAGCAGTTACTCAGATTCATAACTTTCCCACCAAATCAGACAAAACATTAGGTCCACCTAGTCAAGCGATGACAACTTGATAAATCACAAAAAATTGCCTTCATGTCTGAATGAAATACTACTTCTAAGCAACTCTTGAACAAGTAGGGAAAAAAAAAAAAAAGAAATCACTAAAAACTGCTGTTCTTAGAACCCATTTATAAAAGTGGATGTTTCAATATAGGCTTCTCAGATTAGCAAGGAATTAACTTTAAATTCATATAATTACTGATTTAATGGAAACAGTAACCAACAAAATCAGGCTTTCAGGCTCAGAGGTCTGACAAAACAGAGGTAAAATAACCACCTTTGAACTCCAGTACCTGCACAGAATTGGAAACTGGGTTCTCGAGAATGGTCCCCAGACAAAATAATCATTGCCCTCTGGGTATTTGCTGAACCATCGGTCAACACTTCAGTGTCCTATAGGGTCATTGTTTAGGCCTAAAAGTAAATTGCTGCATGCAACAAAAATGTCCTTACTTCCTTTGACCCAAGATCTGTTTGGACAAAGAAGGAAAGTTGCAACTCGGTTTGTATTTTTGCCCTAGATTCCATAAAAGCAAAGGCCAAAAACCTTGTAATAGTCATAGATGAGAACCTTAGTTTCAGCAACAACACTAAGGATATAACTTATTCAGAATTCTAGAGACACCATCTGCGAGAACCGAATTCCTTGTGTGCAAACATACTTGGCAGATTCTGGAAAGTCAAAAACAGCTAAGGTTATAGATAGTGTCAACGCAGGTTTTGGGGGAAACTTACTTTATGCACTTCTGTCCCGCAGGGTTGAATATTGCAATACACTCACTGGCCTTACAAACTAGACCATTAGAAAGCTACAGCTTATTCAAAATGTAGCTGCTAGAGACAAAAACAAAAAGTACATTACTCCAGTCAACAGCTCCATATTCTGGCTTCCAATTAGATACAGAATTCAGTTCAAAAAGTGTTACTCATGAGTCACTTAATAGTTTGGGCACTAAATACTTCTTTGTAATGTCTGGTGAACATTAGCCTGGAAGGTTTTCCAGCTAGTAGTCCCTAAACAGGGGGAAATGACATTATGTCTCTACACTGCTAGAACCATTTCCCCTAGGACATCTGCCCCAAATGTGAGTAATTTTTAAAAAAGTAAAAAACTGCCTTGTTTTCCACTTTACTTGCACATAATTCATGTTTAAAACAAAGTAAGCAATGAAAATATCAATTAGAGATAAAATAAGCATAAAGTATATTAAATATGTCATTACCTGGGTAATGACATTTAATATACTTTAATTGCACAAATTTGTTTACTATAAATTTTAATAAAATAAGCATAATGTTTATTTTTGGAAAAAAAAAACACAAAAACAAACGTCTCAACTGATGTCCACCAAATTATTTACTCAAAGTTAAAATGTTGCATTTTTTCTCTCCACAGTGTATCCTATTGGTACACACATTTCACATTAGTCAAGTGAACAAGAAAAGACTGCAATATTCTAGCTAACAGCAAACTGCCTTGCAAATTAACATTACCAGTATGTACCAACCAAGCATAAGTACGCAATCATAGCTGTGCATATCTAACTAATTAAGTCCACAAACATAATTGGATGGAAAAAAAATGGCTTGTCAGAAACTGCTCATTATTCAGTCAATGAAAATTGAAACAAGGTTTCAAATGAGATGGTTGGGACACAGACATGGTTACTAGGCTCAAAAGATGTGCTCAAGTAATATTTACCAACAGAATAACAGTCTAGCCCTCTGTCCTGACCCCTAGCTCCAAGTAAAGCATGTTAGCCCAAGTTGCAGCTTTCAACATTCACCCATCACAACAAACCAAGAAAGCTCTCGTGTAGATGGATTAGCTTTTGTGCTGAGAATAACTTTGTTTTTGCATTGCAAGACCACAATTACCAAAGTCCTTTCATTCAGGGTTGAAGGAACATTTGGTGCTTCATACAGTTTATCAAAAGCTGAATGAACACACATTTTATTTTTTCTAAGAATGACATGCATCAACCACAGTAAAACCAGCTGGCAGGCACAGACTGGACCAATGAATCATAAGCCACACGTTCTTTACCAAATCCAGGACTACAGATCTACTTTCTGCAAAACACAAAATATGTTAACTGTAGGCTTGTGGCCGTGCCAAAAGCTTGCGATTCGTGCTTCAGTTCTAACACCTTTGATTAAGAGTCAAGTGGGTGCCAAGGAAGTTTAAGAGGAGACAGGATTTGGTTTAAAAGGAAGCTTTATATACTGCTTGTCTTGTAATCTTAGGCTTCCCTTAGGACAGCCTGTCAACATGGTCCCAAAAAATAAATAAATAAATAAATAAATAAATAAATAAATAAATAAATAAGTAAATAGCACAGGGAGAATCTGCATGCAGGTTCATGTAGTTTCATGATTATTTGTTAATGAAACCTGTTCATTAGATTTTTTTGGGGGCAGATGTTGTTATAAATGCCAGGCGTGATCTGTGGCCGATAAAGAAGCCAAAATTAGTGAACACATTCCAGTCAAGGCAGCACAGTGGGGCAGTTATTAGCACTGTGCCCTCACTTATGCCAACTACAGTTACACAGAATGATGAGAGAATAGCAGGAGAGAACCTCCTGTGAGACCTTAACAGGTAGAGTGTGTATAATTAATTAATACACAGGGGAGGAGGGAGAATTTATTAAAAAAATGAATTTAGAAAATATTTAAATAGTGAAAGGGACCAATACAGGAAAAAAGAAAAACAAAGGTATTAAAGAGCGAGAAGCATGTGTGAATGAATGGGTCACATGTTGAACTTGCCATCGTCAAACAGGTGCAGAATATCAAATTAGGTATTGTGAACACAGGACAGAAATATTCAGGGCAGCTGGCAGCTCCCATTACCTCTCCAGTGGCACAGAGAGACAGAGTGGCCAAGAGTAATTGATCTTAATTATTGTGACCAGTTGAAGGTCATAGCACAGACACCAAGCGAAGGAGAGGAAGAGGCAAGTAGCATACAAATACTCTGCAGGGTTCTGTGCTGATCTAGCAATAGTTTTTGCTTCACAGGTCCAATTTAATAAAGATTAAAAGAATTAAGTGGAACTGATTACAGATCAGTACTTTAACGTCATGCCTTTGTTATATCAAAAAACCAAAAAAAGTGCACACTGTTAAAAAGAAGGAAGTAGCAGGAACATCGCTCACAACCCAGATTAATCAGTTAGCTAATAATACATGTCGTTTTAGTATTACATTTTTGAAAGCATTTACTTAAAAGGGGGCAAATAAGACTGGACATGAACACAATGCACAACTGTAACCTTCAGTGTTGCTTCTTCTCCCTACTTTAAGATAAGGGCTCTGAGAAACCAAGCTAGTTGTTGGCTATTAGACTTACCCCAATACTTCACAATCTTACGGCTTCAACAAAAGCATACAATGAACTAAGACAGCCGTATTTTACTTTGTTCAACATCACTTTTTTTTAATACTTCATACTAGGCTTGAGCGACATACTACATTAATGAATGATTGCCTGAAGCTGTCCAATTTGGCCACTTGGTGCCCAGCAAGGTCCTGGAGAACATTTGGTTGGACATAATCAGCTGGAAGTTTAAGATGTTTGAATTGAATAGCAATTGGAGTTGGAGTTAGTTGTGTTGGGAGCAGGAGGAAAAACTCACAAGTGCAGAGCAAGGGGCCTGCAAGACCAGCGCTGGGAAATTGGTGAATATGAACGGGATTTCAACCAAACTGCTAGCTAGCAAAGTTCATTTTTGCATACTTGCTGTAGGAATCATATTGCCAAGATTGAGCAGAACAAAGCCAAGTGGTGTTTGTCGTCTGCATGAGCTAACTAAATCTTGTACTTTTTACTCCCCTTTCCCAAAGCTGCCAACTACCTAATTACACAGTTCCCACCGTGTGTGAGAAAACAAGCAAAACAGCTAGTGAGAACATGTGTAATTAGCCTATTCTGGACTTTTTAGAATAACTTAAGCATAAAGTGGGAGTTCAAATCTCAAATCCATGTGAAAAAGCTGCTTGCACATTTTTTTATAATTTTTTTTAACTCTGCTTTAAATGGCGCTTATGGAGTGCTTCAGTAAAGAAAAAAAAAGAAAAAGAAAGAAAGAAAGAAAGGCTTGTACATAAGCGCAAGACATACAAGCTGCACTGCTAGCTCAAGGTCTGGAAGGCATGTCCGTAACAGACCTACGCACTTGCTGGGTCTGACTCTGTTGCCATGGAATGCCAATTGTAGCCTGACAGCTTCAATTTCAGGCGACAAGACAGACATCTATAATGAATGAAGCCCTATTGCTTCTGCATGAGCAGCCATTGCCAGTAATCTCACTGGACTGGAACGAGCAACAGAGGTGCAAAAAAATAAAAAATATAAACACTTCCAGAAAGGTCAAATCTGTAAGCACGAAGGTGTACGAATGTGTGCGGATATTCAAATACGTGCATGACATTCATTTTAAATTTTTTATGCAAATTGCCCCCACCCCCCTTTACAGTAAGCAAACATTACAAATATACGCTCCTCAAGATCAATTATGCAGTACATTTCAAAAACTGAGAATACACACGGATGTGCCTAACACCGCTCCAGTTAAACAGCTGCTTCAAAGTGTGAATAAAGAAGCCTGTGCCAAAACTGGGTTCTCTTTCTGCCAGTTTCTGCATGCCTGTCGACACAAAGACAAGCAGGGGGGAGGGCTCCGCAGGTTAGGAGGGAGATATTTATATCTATGAGCTCTTATTGTTTCCTTTGACACCCCCTTATTTCACACTCCACCGCAGACCTACTTCGGTACCCACCTAATTTTCCCTTCTGCTAAGAATTAAGAGAGATGACAGGAATCCCACAGAAAAGTGCATGACTTCACATCACACTTGACAATGGAGTTTTATAAATATTACTTTTTCACATTTTGCTGAATTATTCTCATTATGAGGGCTTTAATTGCCATCTGCACATTTTCAGCTTTGTTCTTAAGCGCAAAAGAACTCGCTCCCAAAATGAAAACGCCAAATGCTTAGGTACAGTGAGATGCGGTGCTTGATAAAGTAGTCACTGCTCTAAAGGGTGACATGTACAGTTCAGTGGTTTTTTTTAGCCTGCACTGCTTTTGCCAGTGAAGCATGAACTGATACAGATGTGAGATGTGATGCAGGTTGTGAGTAAGAGTAGCATTCACTTACTCTGTGACTTCCTCTGTAACGGTGTGTTCCACCTGGAGTCGGGAGTTGACCTCGATGAAGTAGTGTTTCCCATGCTTATCAACTAGGAACTCCACAGTGCCTGCATTTTCATAGCCAACCTGTAAAAGAGTGCACACACTTAGTGGTTAGAACTCTACCGCATATTGGTTAAAGCCATTAAACCCAGTACATTAGTGTCCTCAAGACACAATCTACTAAACAAAACTAAATGTAGAATTTCACGATGCAATTACTTTCCCTCAGTAACTTCCCCAGCAATGGTTGAGGCAGCGCAGCAAAAATGTTGAGTTTATTTCAACCAAAGAAAAATAGACTTAATCTAGCATTATATTTAAAAAAAAAAAAAAAAAAATTATATCGGAGGTCCTAGATTTTATTAGCAGTAAAATATTATTGGCCCTTCAAGGCAATGAGAATTAAACATTTAGAGCCGACCTTTAAAACAGCGGCTAGCTGAGAGTACAATTACGAGAGAGAAGAGGCTAGAACAGGCTTCAGGACAGCAGGTAATCTGTTAGCAGGCCATTTCTTCACCACACACAGACAGATCTGATCCAATTCATCTGTGGCGCTGGGTTAGCGGAGCTTTCCTAGTGGTTCTCAGCAGAACGCACCTTCAGATCAACTCCCATCACACGCCTCACATCAAGCTAGCAATCAGCACTCATGTAAAAACAGTTGGCTACAGCACAAACTGGAAGGAAATTGAACAGGCAGCTGTTCACAGTCACATGTACACAATACTGGGCTGAGTGAAATCACTTTTTCTGAATACTTTACTCATTGAGGTACACCCAGACTCAGGGTTCACTCCAGCTTTAATCCCATTGTAAACAGAAACTCAACAAATTACAGACTTTAACACCTTTGTTGTTTTATTAGCCATACATATAAAAACTGTCAATATTTTATGGTTCTTTCAGTACTAATAAGCTGGACAACTCCATAGGGTTACCTTTCTACAATTACAGTTTTATTATTAAAACCTTAAATACATGATGCAGGAGACTGTTTTTTAACTACATTTTAGGTCAAATTTATTTAGCCCAATTTATATCTGAAAGAACATTTGTTCTACTATAATCTTACATGTCAAGACTTTCATTTTTCTGTTCTTTTCATTTGTTTATCTTGACCGCATCAGAAAAATTATAAAATTTCAAGTTTCTTTTCTAAAGCCTGACTGTGTGGTTAACAATGGTTTGTTCCACTAGAGGTGTAAAATTAACAGAAGCAGAAAAGTAAAAATATGTCCAGAGCAAGCTATACCTGACATTGTTATAATAAAATCAGCATTATTCATGGAGCACTAATTCATTCAAAATATCTGATACCATGACACTGATGTCTGAAAGATACTGTAAAAAATTTCACCAACACCACCTATCATTACCTAAATGTACATAAACTAAATGAATCCTATTAATTCTGTGTTATTCACCAGGTTCTCCTCTCAACCCTGCCATATCCTAGTGACTGTAAAAAGGCTTATAAACTTGTGCGTCAGGGTTTGATAAATGCACAGCAAGCATAACATTAACACATCATAGAATTCCTACCACATGCAGCCATTATAGTGTCAGGGTGCTGGCTTTTTATAGGAATGCTTTAGGGGGGGAAAAAAAAAAAATAAATAAATAAATAAATAAATAATCCAATTTACATAATTTAAAACCACAAACATTAGTTTCAAATTAGCTTCCTTCTTTAGATTTGTACTGAAGCTACAAGCCACAACGTAAAGCTCATACCTCATTCATTTCCATCATGCAGCTGCATGATTAAGTCATGCACTTCAGACCACACCATGTTTCTAAATAAAATGGAAGAGAAATATTGAAGACTAAATATTTTATGTACTTTTGACCAGTTTTGCCGATATTGGGTCAGAAACAGTGCATTTTTGCATCAATCCATGTCAAAGTAAAGTAAAATGTTGTAATTTGTTGTTTCTGGCAGCGTTCCCTGTACTTAACTGGTTACTTCTGTACATACTTCCTGTGCCAGTAGACCTCCCACACAAGATTGATATTTTAAGGGTACTGCTCTTTTAAAGTCAATAAAGAGATAATAAAACATGCATTTTCTGATGCATATTCAATCAATTTGTAAGAATAATGCTCAGAAAACTGCAATCTGGATGCATGGGCAACACCACAAAATGGGTTCAAATATCCTACTTAAAGGCTACTGTAGACAGGGTTAACATTGATAAACAGGTAAATACAGAATTTTATTATAAAGCTGATTGGGTATCCATATGCTTTGAGCCATATAGTATTAAACATTAGATCCATATCTGCTTGTTGAACAGAACCCTTCTAGGAAGCTTTTACAGCAGATCTGGGGAATAGGACTGAAAGGATTGTCCATTCAGCCTCAAGAACATTAGTAAGGTCAGGAACTGATTTCAGGCAAGAACATTGATGTTAGTCACCTAAAGTATTGCCACATTCAGGAGAGTTCCCTAGATCACAGCACACGGTCAACAAAACCCCTCAGTGAAACTAACCATGTTATGCATTTCGTTAGGCAGTGTTCTGGCTTTTACCAAACCCAAGTCCATCCATCAAAGTGCTAAATGGGGTGTCCATCACTCCAGTACAAGTTTCCACTGCTCCAGAGTACAGACACAGCATGCTTTACATCAATTAGCAATGCTAAGCATTCTGCTAGGTGAGCTTGAGACTTGACTTGGGTGTGGCTGCTTGGTCATGGAAAGCTAGTCCACAAAGCTCCCAGCTATCCATTTTTGAACTGAAACTTCTAGGGCAGCACTGCACTATTCAAAAATGTGTAGTATGTGTCTACATGTTGCACACCTTCAACTGGACATTTAACCTAGAAGTGGAACAAAATCAAAAACTAGTGTACTAATGTAATTTATTACTACAACATTAGTAAAGTTCTGCATGCAGGAGAAATTAATATTCGTTGCAGTTTATTAGGCTGTGATAATATTTTCACACAATTAGTATATGGATTTTCCAACCCTGAGTCAAAAGAAAAGTCAGAAAGCCTACTACATCACTTTAGTAAAAGGGCAGATCAATTCAATAGGAATGTAAATGGAGAAGTCGAATGATGAGAAGAGAAAGGGAAGGAGTGAGGAGGCCAGATGGCATTCCACTGAGGGGAATAAAGAGGGGGATGGGGGTGAGAGAAGGGAGTAATTACAAGTTTCACAGCTTGATACAATTTGTAATTACTTCACAGCACCAACATGGCTGGATGATGTGAAACACTCAAAAGTCAAGGGAGGTCAGATGTAAGGATGCTCAGCCATGAATGAAGGAAGTAGCAAGAGAGCAATAGAAAGAAGAGAGCAAGATAGACAGAAAGGACTGAGCTACTGAGAGAGAGCGAGAAGGAGATGAACAGTTTAAGTATTTTACCCGCATGCATTTTAGTGTAATAGACAGCGAAAGCTAAACAGAGTAAACTACATAGCCTGAAAAAAGTGTGATGACAGATCCATGTCAAGGCTGTGATCTCCACCTATGTTCAAGACTTTTCTAAGAACCGCATCTGTCACCATAGCAACTAATATGCAATATAAATACCTAAATAAAGAAAGAACATCCGACAAGAGAAAAGACATACAGAAAAAAAAAAAAAAAAAAAAAAGATGGAAGATCAGAGGACAAAGAGAAAGACCTGCTGCAATTACACATTCTTATTTTCCTGCAATGGCAAAAACAAACGCTGCAATTTATGAGGTTACACCTTGAACAAAAAAAAGGGAGGAAAGCATGCGCCTTTGGGATAACTGGTGTCGTGTTTGGTGAACAAACATTAGTCTTGCTTGCTGCATGCTGTGCCTTAATGTCGTTACCTTCACAACAGAGAATGCTACACCAAAGCCTAGTGGCACCCCAGGCCAGAAAGAGGAAAAATAAGAAACAGAAGAACAGGACAACAAATTCACATTTTCATTCCCAATAGCCTCCCTCTTTTTGCCAAGGATGCTCATTCATCCCTGACACACCCCCACCCAATCTCCCCAACAGTGGAAAACACCAGGACTGTCTTGGGGTAAACGACATTAAGATCAGCCTGCACTAAATCAAATTTCACACAAATCGTCACTGCTCTGAGCCAATTAAGCAATGACACTCACAGGAGAGAAAAGGGGGTGGGTGGGGGAGAGAGACACATACCAGTGAAGCGATTAGAAAACAGGAATAGAAAGAAGACATGTCTTTGAAGGGCAGAGGGGTGTGGAACATAAAGAATTGTGTGTGATAGAACAGTACACTTGCTCGCTTATTTATCTTGATGCCCAGATTACTTTTAGTTATTAACTCCTAGTTTGATGACAAAGCTTATTACACTCCAGGGATAGATAGGTGTGCTCATGACA
This sequence comes from Arnoldichthys spilopterus, assembly GCA_037974385.1. Lineage (NCBI taxonomy): Eukaryota > Metazoa > Chordata > Actinopteri > Characiformes > Lepidarchidae > Arnoldichthys > Arnoldichthys spilopterus. The sequence continues at coordinate 9,616,471 of JBBPDA010000025.1, forward strand.
GACTAATGTAGACAGTTGTCAGTTCCATTCAGCTGTTCAAGTTACTGTAACAGCACTGCCTAATGTCTGCCCATGTAAACAGAACTGTAATATGAACCCATGCTTTGTATAAAAGTGATAAAAAAAAAAAAAAGTCATAAAAGGAGCAGCTTGAAATCTGAATTTTAGAAATTAAGACAGACATCTGTACTCCAGGACATTGCTTAAAGTAACAGAATCTCTTTTAAACCAAAATGATTTAGGAAAATTCTGAACAACCAGCTTTGTGTCCAATACATGGATTAAGAATGCTGGGGGGGTGCATGACCAGTTCTACCCCCCTTTAACGTATTCCCCAAGGCCTTCAGTGAGGGAGACAACTGGATTTTGTGTCCTGAGGAGAAAATGCCTACAGCTGGAGCATGAACTACACAGCCACTTGAATCCCTATCAAAAGGTGAAGTGGAATCTCATTTTATGGCTTGATCATCAATTCAAAGGGAATTCATTTGCACTGGTGCTCTAAATGATCAAACATGAATGCTGAATTATCAAACATGGCATTTTCATTCCTATAATAGGGGCAGATGATAAAACATGAAGGCATACCCCAGATTTTTGTGGCACCTCAGCTGTAGATACATGCACACACAAGCTTTAAAAAGGATGATTAAAAGAAGCCATACCTTCCTGTCGAAAATAAACCACAAAGAGAGAATATTTAAAATCTGCTGAACCTGTCAAAGAACCACAAAGTATTTTATATATATATATAAACCGTTACTTCCACAACTGATCCTGTATTGACTTAATTACCTAAATAGCAAAATCTCTTGCTGAGGAACAACTGCAAGCCACTGGGGCAATTTTGTACCAACAGACTAGTGGTATTTTTTTTTGGAATGTTCAGCTTCACACGGCACACTCAAAACAACTGCTTACCCAAGCTTTTCCACAATGCACTATTAAATGCTGTAAGGCTGGAGCAATACTGAAAAAGGTCTTTTTATCATGTTCCACAATCTGCCAGCTAGAAACATGATGCAACTTTAGCCTACACTGCTTTCTGAACTTATTTGTAGTTAACACTTATAAATACATATGCTGAGCAAGTAATAGACACTTTAGCCAAGCTCATACCTTACAAATCAATAGAAAACCATGCATTACCCAGTCTAAACACACATTTGCTAACATTTGGGGAATGAGAGAGATTCAGGCAAAGTAGATCATTTAATGTGTGATTCACTGCAGTCCGTTTTTGTCCAATTCAGCAGAACATAAATGGCAAAATCCCTCCAAACAGACAGAAAATAATTAATCACCGGTCACTTGACAAGGGATTTTAAAAGAAGGATGTTTCTTAAGAAAAAAAAAAAAAAAAAAAAAATTGAAATTAAGATTAAGAACAGGATTCTGAGAATTGTTTTTTTTTTTTACACTATATAAATGTATTTACCCTGATTTCTATGGTCCCCATGACTCAGATCTGTTAGCAGAAAATGGTTTCATTTCTTTGTGCCAATGTTGTGTACACTGGAGATAAGAAGTTAATGTACTCAACATGCAACATAAGCTTATTCCCCAACAATTAGCAGTGTGCTAACAGCAAAAACCACTTGCCTCAAATATGATTTAAGCAATTGAAAAACAGACAGGATTACTGATTCTGTATGGCATATTTACCATGTACAACAGGGACGCCCAAATGTAGTCCTGGAGGTCCGGTGTCCAGCACAGTTTGCCAGTTTCCCTTCTCAACTTGGTTCAGGTTAAATGTTTGCCAGGATTATTAAGTGCTTGTGGAGGGTAACAAATGGGGCTATACACCAATCTTTCATCACAGACAGACACACAGACAGAACTAAAAAAAGTGAACCCATAACATTAATGTATAATGAGCTTTGGTCTGTAAATGCTAAAGAGCTACAGAAAGGTTTTGACCAACTGAACATACTGGAACTGAAATGGGATTCTAGTGGTGAGTTTGTGCTGAGAAATCTGCATGCTGAGCCAAGTGTTCTCAAGCTTAGCTTTCTTCTTCTTTTCACTCTGCCATATGACAGAACAGATGGGCAAGAATTTCATCTCAATCTCTCCAAGTCATCTCATTTCTTACTTACATGAAATTCATGCACACATGCACCCTCACTCATACAAATGTTAATGTGGCCATGTTCTCCTATGTAGTCCTTGGTCAACAGAACAGGTGAAATGAATACAGAGGTTTGTAGTAATTATTCATATATAAGGTAGTTTGTGTGTGCATGTATGCAGTACCTTGTGTCAGCATGTGCTTGAGAGTGTAGATAAGGCTGACTATTTGAATGACATGTTTGATACGCTTGTATTGTGCCGTCTTAAGTGAGCTGATTCAAGCTCCACTGAAATAACACCGGTTTATCTTCAGCTTCTATATTCAGATCTACTGGGTGCATGAATTAGTGTGCATTCCTGTTCATATGCCTAAGCATATTTCACCGAAATGCGTGTTCCTGTGTGGGTGTGTGCATGTGTACGAGAACCTTGAAACCGTGCCTGTAAACAGCAGCGGCGTAAATGTAGAATGGGAAGAGCAGAGTTGCTGACACGTGAAGCACCACAACACCTTTACAAACATGACAGCTCATGACCACTGACTGCCAATACGGTTATTCCAAATCAGCTAACAGACTGGCTAGCATCATGCTCAGTGAGGAGGAGGGCCACCTACCAACCGAGAGGGAGCATGTGTCCAATTGTTCTTGCTTGGACTTGTGGCCATAGATGGCTGTGGCCTCACCAGGGACCAAACACATTTTTCCCAACACCTAGATGGTTGCACCTCTCAGGAAGTGCTTCAATGCATGAATCGATTGTATGGTCAGAGGCTTCTATGGAAGTGTGACATCCACAGAAGGTGCCTCCACTCACTCAACACACACACTTCCCCTTTACATGTTATGCAGGGAGCAAATTGCTCAGTAATTGCTGCAATCTATGACACTTGCAATTTGCATTCCTGGTTTTAAATCTAAATGAGCTACTAAATAAGGTATGGCAAGGCCGGTAAAAGTAGCACAGACAAACACCAGTACACACCAACTAGCTACCAATTGGCTAGACATTCATACAAAATCCCTTTTAATCAAGAGTAATGAATTCAGAAAGAGACTTTTGTTCTTTAGGAGGAAGAAGAGACATCACTGAAATATTTTGCTTAATCAGTATAAGATCAGAAACTGGAGGTCATTACCAAGTTACAAATTTCAAAATGTGGCTCATCTGCACAAAACCTCTGATCAGACAGAATAAGCAGGTCTGCTCATACATTTGAAATAATAGCTTCAGCATTATGAATTCAGCAGTTAACTGAAGATTTGTAATAAAAATACATTGTAATTTTATGGAACTGAAGGTGTGAAATGTAAGGGTTTACTTAATTTTTCAATCAGGTGTTCCAGATAACTGTCTGAATGGAAGCTTCTGCAGGTGGAACCAGTCTTACTTAAACTGGACATCTAGGTTCAGGTGCTCTTTGCTATCATGTTTGGCATCATGCCAATCTAAAGAAGGCTGCCAAAAAAAGGTTGTGGATGCCTAGGAGTCTGAAAAAAGGACTTAAGCAGATCTCTAGTTGATAATCATTCCCATGTAGGGAAATTCTACAAGTGGCCTAGTTTTCAAACCACTGTTAGTATGTGCAGAACTGGCCTTTTAGAATGTGATCTGGACAGAAAAAGAAATGTAGCATTCAAAAGGTTTGGGTGCCCAGCATCAGTACTTCAGAACACCCCTATATTACAGCTTCTAAACTATTCTCAGGAGGAAAAAAAAAAAAAAAAAAAAAAATCACTTTTTCCCCTTTTACAGTAACCACAGACTGCCAAAAGTCAAAAAGCATGCTTGGGCCACCACATGCTCATTAGGGCATCTCTTCCTGAAACTTCACACCCTTTCTTTAACATACTATTGCAGTCTGCAAAATAAATAAATAAAAACATTCACAGAACATTTTTGCCAAAGCACATCAGGTTTGTGTAAATGCTCCTTTGCAAAATTCTGATGCATTTTGCAGAGATAAAGTAAGAAAGGTTCTCTATTGAGGAGTCTTCGATGAAGGTCCCATTTCTGCAGGGGTCACTATACAGTAAGCCATGCACACAGTCCAGACTTTTTTTCCCCATTCAAATAAACAAGGGTTTTGAATTACTTTTCTTGTAATCCAACAAGCACTTCTCTCTAAAAGTTCTCTTGGTCTGTTTCCACATTCTTGACTGACATCATGAACTGAGAAAACCACCAGCTGAACATGCTTTACTGTCTTCATAAAGCCTTCTTCTGTTTTGTGTATTTATGGAAAATTTCAGAGCAACTGCTTAGGGGTTAATGGCTGATTGTTGGGACATGGTTTGATGAGTCATAGTATTTACAAATCTCCAAAATGTGAGTCATCTGGCTTTTCCTTATGATTGAACAAGCCATAACCCCAACAAGCTAATTAAACTCCGAACATTTACCAAGGTTTCAGAGAGCTCAAATATCTTTGTAACCAAACACTGCCATGCACATTCTCACACATAAAAAGTTGATTCTCCATTTTATTGTTTGCTACGATATCCTACCTGCAGGTTGGACAAGCAAGATACTTTTCTTAATGAGTCCATAGAATTGATAATTGTCAAAAAAATTTTAAACATGCCATTCACACGTCAGTCTGTAATTTGCAAAAACTGCTTGTTTTTAATAAACTGTGGTCATGCCTACTCAAACTGAAGCTACAATGAGCTTTTCAGTCTGGATTATTTTTGAATGAGGTTAGACAATCAGAACAGTCCTCGTTTGTTTTGTACTTAATAGCACAGTAACAAAACCGCTTGTTCCATTTGAAGGAACAGAAAATGTTTGAAAATGTCTGTATAAAAATTAATGACTAAATATGGAAATCTGTTGGCTTCTGTCGTATGTTGGATTTTATTTGGTTGTGCATCTGTGGTACTAGTGTATTTACTAGAAATGCATTTTTTTTTCCCATCAGCCAACAAGCATATTTGTGCACCTCCCTGGGTGTGTAATATTTGTACGCAGACACACACTCCTGGTATGGTTTACACAGGCTTGAGGGACTTAAGGAGACACTTGCATGCGGTCACCAAAATGAGGAGTAATTAGTACAGCAATGTGACCCAATACACCATGTCTAATGAGGAGATCAGAAGGAGAGCAGCCATGTGCAGCTTCGAGCCCAGCATTTTTCACATGGCTGATCTGTAAACACTATCGCAATCACGCTTTAATCTGATCATGGCACACAATAACAATCAGTGTCAATTCACTGCTAGCATCATTCGAAAAAGCTCTGCCACACACTTGCTTCTATTCAACTGCCAATATGAATAGGACACTTTGATTCCATGTTAATTCAAGAGCTCATTGTGGCAGCATCGCCAGCCCCATCTAGTGTTTGAAACCATATACTGCATCTTGGGCAAAAAGTATTTCAGAGGCCAATGATCTTAGACCGGTCTTAATTCTTTAAAGAAATTGTGCGGAGTCTATAGTGTGATCAGAACAGCAGTGTGTGTGGAGAGTGCACAGTGTCGTGCACAGTGCCTTTTACTCTTTACCCTCACAAATATATATATATATTTAATGGAATAGGAGGATTAACAAGCTGAGCTTCAGAGAACCGCAAACACACTTCAAAAGTACAAACACATTCAGAGGTGCTTTCATGTATCTTCCACTGTTTGAAAGCAGGGAAACAAATCTCTTTAGAAAGCACTACTGATTTTAAAGAGGAGGAACAGAGAGTGAGGGGAAGAGTGGGCAAGAGGAAAAAAAATTGCTTAAATTAGAAAATATTTTCAAACGCAGACTAAATTAAGGTGCGTCAGACCTCACAGTGAATCAATCTTTTCTTTGTCCCTGTGAAGTTTATAAAGTAGGGGGAATAATAAATACATTTTTAAAACTCAACCATGATCACAGAATGCTTTCAGACATGTGGAACAGATGTTGCTGATAGCACTGTGACAATATAACTCATGAGTGCTTGTGTGGGTGCACACTCAATCAAAACTAGGCAAACACTCAGTGACTAGATTTTATCCACAACGTAACGTCATTATATTAAGGCCACAACAGCCCTCATAAAAGTTAAAAATGGCCATCTTTGCAAATACAGCATTTACCAGTTACTGAAATGCTCATATCCCCATAACTGCAAAACTAATCAACTAAAAGAGTTGATCACATCAAATAGGATTTTCAATTAATTTTTCAGTTTGTACATGCAAAAGTATAAAAACTCCGTTACCAAAAATTTCTATATCAAAACTGCAACAAAAGCTATTCCTGAACAAGGTGTGCAGTGTGGCAGGATGCATGAGAAACATGACTGTACCTCCAAATTCCCAATCCGATCACAATCTGATTGAGCATGTGTGAAAAGGTGCTGGAACAAGAAGTCCATTTTGCACAATTTAGTGCTAATTTGGTGCCAAATGCCACAGAGCACCCACAGAGGTAATTAAATGTTTTGGGGGTTTTTTTATTGCAAAATTAAGAAGGCTCAAATTGCTTTTTGGCCTGGTAGTCCACTTTTATCGATCCCATACAGGAATGCTAAAAATGCTGTAGGTAGTTAATTTTAGGTAGTTAATTCTGCTGATGCCAATTCTGCTGTCATTACACTCAATGCAGTTCGCACAAACAATTGTGATTCAATTATCACAACCCAATGTTTCATTACTATGAAAACTGTACTTCAGAAAAAGTCACATGGGTTACATGTATTTAACATATAATCCATGCTATTTAGCCAATTTGTTTCCCCACAAAAAAAGCCCCAGAACTACCAGGTCATGCTTGCGATAGTAAACAGCACTAATAGCAAACTATTATTTGATGACCCTAATTATAACTAAAATATGATACAAACTTTTATTAAAAGTGCCTAAGATTAACTCAAATATGCTATTAATTGAAGAATTATACATACATAATGTTACAGTACTGCAGCACATCTTGAGTTGTGGCCACTTATATGCATGGCAGAATCTCATTTTAAAAGAATTTATCAAATCTAGGTCTCTGTATGTGAGATTTTTCCTAATAACTTTTTTAAATAGTTATTTAAGATTATACAAAAGAATTGTGTACAATACCAGTTTGGCAAGGTTCACGGAGTCTGCAGTTAGCCTGTCTCGGAGGTGGGGGTCTAGCTGTGTTGCCGGGGCAATCTCCACCACCTTCTGGTGTCTCCTCTGAATAGAGCAGTCTCTCTCATACAGGTGAATCACATTCCCATACTTATCACCTGCACAACACATTGTAAACTGTCAGGAGTCAAAAGGACAGTGCTGACTGCTCATCACAAGATCCATTATAACAATCTGTTACTCCAGTCACAGCCATCTGTTGACAAAACGGTCTTCCAAGAATGATTGCTTTTTCCTAATTAACAAAGAGTTCATCGATCATGGAACAGGCTCCATCTGATCTCCACTGTTCTCTAACCAAACATCCAAGCTTGAGTAGTGTTAACAGTTTTAACAAATATCAGACAGCAGCATAAAAGTTAAAAACTTTGATCGAAAATGGAAATGATATGCATAGCCAGTTGTCTAACAGAAAAGAAATTCTAAATTTTAGAAAGAAAGAGCACAAAATAATCCCCTCCATTTGCAGACAGAGTTATAATAACAGGATGAAGGACACACCCATTAAAGCAGCCATTAACAGTGGGATGGAACCATGCTTTTTAAGCCATGTAATAAGAGCGTGCCTACACACACACAAAAAAAAAACCAAAACATTTAACTTACCCAGAATTTGCACCTCAATGTGTCTGGGCTTCTCAATGAATTTCTCCACAAACAGGGCTCCATTGCCAAAGGCAGCCAGGGCTTCAGAGTAGGCCCGCTGGTAGTTTTCCTCCAATTCCTACATTTGGAGGAACACACACGCACACAGAGTGAAAGAACTAAAAGAACATTAAATAAAGAGGGATTTCAGGATGCTGGGTTGAACACTGACGACCGTCAGTAACTGGCAATAAACCATGGCATGATCAACCTCCCCCACCCTATATCCAAGTAGAACCACCTAGATCAATTCCCACCCTTCACCTTATTTTGAAAGGATTCATCCAGGTGCCTAGTTAGGATCATTAACAAGAAGTTCCATAAAATTAAAAAAAAAAAAAAAAAAAAAAAAAAACAGTAAATAACCGACTCTCAAGGGGGGAGTGAGGCATACCCACAATAGCTTTAAATTGAGACATTTAGAATGTTAATTTCTTTATACATTTTCAGTGTTATACTGGAACCATGACATTACTCTGTATGTACAGACATCTGTCTGTTTGTACAAGCGCTATATAAGTCACATACTACAACCAAATCGGATGCTACATTAAACAGCTTTCTAGTCTACGCTCTAGCTATACATCACCGCTGTCCTGACCACAGAGTAAAAAAGAAATCCCTTCTCTTTTACAGGAACAGAATCCTCCTAGTTTCCTGCAGAGCCAGAGTATAAGCCAGGTGAAAGCAGGCAGTGAGACACGAGCATTAGGGTTAGCTCATCTCCCTGCAGCAGACATGTTTTACCTCGTACTCACGGACCACCCGCATGCCGCGGCCCCCGCCCCCGTACGCAGCCTTGAAGATGATGGGGAAGCCGTAGGTATTGGAGAACTCCTGCGCCTCCTGCAGAGAAGAGATAGGAGCATCTGTTCCAGGAACCACCGGCACACCTGCAGGAGAGGACACAGGGACACATGCAGAGTCACGCACAGTAGTGTAGGGGTTTACCACCACTCAGGGACAGCAAGTGTGTAGGGATGCCAAACATTTCAAGCTATGGAACAATTACATTTCTTCTGGACATATGTTTATTTGCTCACAAGGGAGAGCTCGAGTTTCTGAACATTACTGTCCTTATTGAGCAGTTCTTCGTCAGATGACTGCAAGGTTAAATCCTGAGGACATTAGGTTCTCTTGAACTTAAAGGCTTAGTACATCAAACTGTACTGGAGTTACAAGGTTCCCCACAGACCCTACGGTCATGCCCAGTATCTAGACATTACACTTTAACCTACCGGCACGGATAGCGATGGCACGAGCCTCCACTTTGTCCCCCATCTTGCGGACGACATCAGGAGAAGGGCCAATGAAGCGGACACCTGCATCAGAACAGGCCTGAGCAAAATCAGCCCGCTCAGACAGGAAGCCATAGCCAGGATGGATAGCGTCCACATTATTCTCCTGGAGGGAACAAAGAAATGCATCATTTGGTTACACTACAGACCAAGCAAACAGACCATACATAGCACCACATCTCCTATAAAACTACCAGTACAGCTGGTAAGCTTTTGTTCTGACAGCAATGACTTTGACGGTGGCTGGCTCCATCAGACGCCTTCATTCATCAAAATCTGCAAATGAACTTATTTGGAAACGCAAAGTTCACCCTGGATGCTCACAGCAAAATATTAAGTATAAGGAAGTCCAGATCCAGGCATATTTAAATGAAATGAATATTGGCTACAGTAAACACTTCAGTACTGATCAGTTTTTTGTATTTGGCAGCATTATCCACAACCTTCAGCAGTAATGCTTCTTTAGAAGCAAGCAAAGCTATTTTGTTAGGACACACAAAGTATCAGGCAACATTCAACACCTAAATTACCCTTAATGATGCAAAAAAAGGACAATTGGGACATTGATAATTAAGTGTTTAATGACTACTGATTTTCATTTTGAAATCTTCTGCTTTATTAGTATGACAGACAGTACAAAAAGTATTCAGACCGCTTTCAATTTTTCACGCTGTCATATTGCAGCCATTTGCTAAAATTTAAATAAATTTTAATATAGTAGTAATAAAGGTAAAGAAGAACCCAAAGATCACTTTGGCTGAGCTCCAGAGATGCAGTCAGGAGATGGGAGAAAGTTGTAGAAAG
>JBBPDA010000025.1:9626498-9649581 GCA_037974385.1 Arnoldichthys spilopterus
TATGTTGTTAGTTGTGTAGTGTTTGTGATCCTGTGTTTCATGTAGCACCATGGTCCTGGAGGAATGTTGTTTCGTTTCACCCTGTACTGTGTGAACTTTATATGGTTGAAATGACAATAAAAGTCTACTTGACAGACAACACTTTTGTCCATTTTTATACTTTACAGTATTTCATAGTCAAAAAAATTTCTAAAAAAACCACATGCAACTCAATTTACTTCATAAATCAATGTAGTTAAAGCAAGTGTGGGATTTAGGCATGCAGTTTGTAGAATTAATTGGCAAGTATAACTTGGAGAATACGGACCTTGGCCACTTTGATGATGTCCGGTATGTGGAGGTATGCTGCAACAGGTGGCAGGCCCTTGCCTATAAGGTAGGCCTCATCTGCCTTCTGCCTGTGCATCTGGCCTGTGTCCTGCTCAGAGTACACGGCCACCGTCCGGATACCCAGTTCTGTACATGCCCGGAACACCCGGATAGCGATCTCTCCTGGGGGGGGGGTTTGGGGAACTGGGTTACTGGGTTGTTCATCATCATGTGCTAGTTATTTGCGAAGTGGACATGGCAAATTCTTAACAGAACATTTTAAAATTTATATTAAACAAAACCTATGTCAGATGTCAGATTTGATAATGGGGTGGGACTTCACGTATATGCAATTTTTTTTAACTCTGAATTAAACTTAACAAAATACAAAAAAAGAATGAAGCCATTACATAAATGTTATGACAGCATACAACAATTTCACCATGTGTCATCAAAATACATTCCATTTTAATGTGATGTAAAAGAATAGGTTACAGAGCGGCTTTAAGACAATATATTCAGTACTTGCAATAACTTTTTTTCCCTTATTCTGCCCAATGATGGTTAAAACACAGAGGTAAGTACAAAATCAAGACATGTTGTCTGATCAGCTTTTACTATTATTAGTTTAGCACTGCAGTGGTAAGACCAACATTGCTTACACTAGTAGTTACCTAAACCTTTTCTGTAAACACACCCAAAACCTCTACCTGCTCAAACCACATGCAGTTGTTCACTCAAGTAAAGCAGTGTGGTTTAGGACACTGCATGACTGTGGTAAAGTTGTTTACTGCTCACCAGAAAAGTCGATCATTGTGAGAACAATCTGTTAAATAGCTGCCTGCAGTCTCACGAGCAGAAGAGTTGCTCTTGAATCAATTTATGACAATTACTACCATAAATACAAAGAAATCTGATCCAAGATCAATCCAACTCCTGCAGAACAAAATTTCACCACTTCAATGGGCCATTTCAGGGCTTAAGCTAGCATTGATGAAAAAGCATGTCTTAGCTAGCAGAATAGATATTTGGTAAGTGGGAAAAACATGTAAATTTGATTACTTTGCTACTACTCATTCAGAATTGTCATTTATACAGCCATTTGATTGTGGAGAACTGTCTTGATTGCAAAACGACCATTATATTCACCTCGGTTTGCCACCATGACCTTTTTAATGGGCTTGTACTCCACGGTCTGTGGTGCAGTGTGAGCAGAGCGGGCCTGGCAGCATGCCCTCCGGACTGCCAGCACACCCAGAGCAGCACGCATTCCTCCTAACTTCAGCAGCATCTAGAAAGGGAGAGAGGTTTAAGATAAGATTGTGATATCTAAAGCATAAGAGTTAATTGTTAAAATCAGTAGAGATTAGTTACTCTGCAGTCTTGGAAAGTGCAGGACCACAGCCTAAAATCTGATAAGATAAAGCAACAGTGCACTTGAGGTGTTGAAAGGCTGACAGAAAACTGAGCCATAAAAACCAGAGGACAGAAAGTGAATTCATTTAAAACTCCACATAAGTAAAATGTTCATCAGCTGTAAAACGTACAACACTCTGTTCACTCCTGACTGGAGCAGGCCTTCTTTACCTGACCCCAAGCTCAGCAACACACACTCCTTGCAATCCTACAGGTTTTTGCCTGGTACTGCCACATTTTCTGCATTTTTATTTAAATATAGGAAGCAGTGAATGCTTTAGAGGGAATTAAAAAAAAATAAATAAATATAAAAATTTTTTTAAAAAAAGGGTTACATGACCGTGGCAAAAAAAAGAAGAAGAAAAACATTACTGGCACACCTGAATAAACAGCACATATTAAACTCAGAAGGGGAGCAATCGAAGACGTGAACAAGAAAATTCCTTCATGATTGCCACAGGGAGACACAGATACCCAAAAGCTAGCTCAAGGGCCTACCAAATACTGAATTAAAGCAAATGAATAAACTGACATGGCAACAACAAGAACATCCAAACATATGTATTAGAGCAGCTATTTGGCAAGTTTTGAAGGCTTCAGAGTACATTGCACCTTTTTATTAAAGTTTTCTATAAAATCTGCAGTCACTTTCCAATCCATACAGTCCATGCATTATAACCAAGCTGCTAAAACAATCCACTTTGAACAGGGCCTCAACACGTATGTATTTCTGCCTAAAATCACCTACAGTTTTGCCCATGAAATCACATTGAGTGTTGTGGACTGCACAACACAGGGGTTTGCCAGTCAGAACAAATCTCATATCACTAACAAATGTTTTGGTACTCTGCCTTTGTAAGTCACATCCTGACAAATCAAACCTACTGGAAGCACAGTTTATCACAACCTGGTATAACATACATTTTTTTTACAGAATAGTACCCAAAACAAAGCACATGCATAGCCAAGGTCAGACTGTGCTCTTATCATACACATGAACAAACTGAGCTGGAGAGAAAATTATCCAAAGGTAAAAAGAAATGCACTTTAAAACAGAAACACAGTATCACTTAGATTGTATTCTCTCAAGGAGAGAACGTGTGCGTATGCATGATGCATCTGCTAACCAAACGTCATACACACTACCAGTCAAAAGCTTGTACCAAGGAGAGTTTCATATTTTAAGTTTTCCATATTTAAAAAAAAATAAATTAATTAAAAAAAAGTTGATGCAGTGACTTATACAATGTTGACAGAAGTAGTGCTGGGCAATAAGGCAAAAAATAGATCTTAATATCCTGTTCCTCTAAAAAAAAAAAAAAAAAAAAAAAAAAAAAATACATGATCTGATATGTTCAAGCAGGAAAGAAAATAGCCAGCAGGGCAACATTGAAAAATACTGTTAAAGAAATACGAACGATTTCTAATTCAAAAAACTTTTACAGCCTGTTCTGCTCCAAATACAGGTAAACCGGACTTATTATGCTGTTTGTAATGAAACCATCATTTGGTCAGTGTTTAAGTACTTAGAATATCAAAAATGCTCAGAGCAGAAGATAAAGTATATTGACAGTTTATGTAACTACATATAGTTATATTGTCAAGCCCTTCAGAAAAGTAACAAATGCTTTCCAACAGGCAGGTACATCAAACGCTAAGCACTTGTTTGGCTACTGAAAACATTCCTTTAGATTTAAAACTGTTGTTCTGAAAAATTAATCCATACCCATAATCTCCAACTTAAAGCCATTTTAACCTGTGCTTGAATGTTTAAGGCTAGGGAACAATACAGTGTCCAAGCTCCTATATACTATACTTTGTGGCAAAATAAACACTGCATACATTTATGCTCAAAAAGCTCCTGTTGCTGAGGCAAGAAAAAAAAACAGTCCATAGACAATATCAGATATGTCTTAAACTGGCATCAAAACAAAACCCTGTCTGTGTTCCTTCGTTCCTTTATTAGTGTACCCATTTTAAATAACAGGAATGTACTTAAGGTGTCCTGTTTCCTTCTGCCTGTACAGCTGCCAGTCTTTCTGAATGGCCTGTTCTCTGTACTTTTCTCTCTCTCTGTGTATAAGAACCACATTCCACAGGCAGAACAATACACCGACTGTGTTGCTCAAACATGCAAAAAAGAAAGCTCAGGATGAATAGAGCATGCAAAGTGAATGAACTTAGCCATCCAGCTTTTGAAGTTATGATGTTTTAGCAGTTTGATCAGTTGCTGGGGTCCAGAGAGGACAACACTTTTACAGCATTCCACTAATCAGGCTCACCAAAACCATGAGATACAGCAGTGAGGACCATGCAGTTTGGTACAGAATGGCTCTCTGGAGCTGAAAAGCACCTCTGTTGGCTTGGACAGCTTAACCCAACCATCCATAATCTCATGTTTCAATGCTTGCACACTTGTTCTTGATAAACAATCTGCAAACATGTGAAATACAATCCTGCAATTAATCCCACAAAAAGTAAGTCTCCTCAGTAACATGGTAGAGTCAAAAATGTGCAAATAACCTGCCAATGAACACATTTACTGAAATATTTTAAAAGGTTCTGTCTGATAGTCTATGTTGAGAGCCAGCATGGTTTTCAGTCTCTTATGCCATCTTGTGGGTTTTAACATTGAGACGCCACTGAGCCAGTGCTTCAATTGGATATCAGAGAAATTAAAGGATCTCTGAATAAAAACAGATTCTGTAACAAATCCAGAACAGTTTCCTCATGCAGCTTACATTATAGAATTTACCCTTTATTTTGATAGCAAGGGATTCGTTTTTGCTTTGTTTGGCATTTCTAGTGAAGCAAGTGAAAGGCTGCAATTTCTTCACGTCAGACTTTTCTGTACAGCTGTAGCATTTGAACAGACCAAGTATGTGACGTCCTGGTAGCAACCTTAAATCTACCTAAAGTCCAATTCAAATTAAAATGAACATTTTCATCCTGTGGTTCATGTGCCTCATTAGCATGACTCCTCATTTAAAAAAAAAAGAGAGATTAAATTAAACAAGAATAAATGTGTTTTCTGTTCACCAAAAACTTTGCAAACCTCAAACATCTTCCAAGTCTCAATTAGGTCACTCTACACCAGCAGCCAGAGAAAAATAATACTAATAGATATGTTTCGTCTTCACCCGACACCAACCCCTTCCCCCACCTATGCAGAGGCAGACTTAAGTCCAGAAAGCAAAAATCCTTCCCTGGATACATTTGCTTCTGGTCTTCATGAACTACAAAGAAGCCAGGGAGTTGGGGGAAAAAACCCTGGCAAATTTTTACTCTCTGGACCCAAATTAACCACCTCAGCACCCAATATCAGGTTCCCCTTGGAAATAAATCTAGGTACAGAAAGAAAAGGTTAATTTAACGAGAGGAAAAAAAATCAATAATTTAATCAAACCTTTCAGTACCTGTATTGCAAAAGAAAATGTAGTATGATGCCTCTTGTTCACTCAGGCTATGGGAGTCATGGCCAGATGTGGAATCACTGAAGATGGAATCAAATTTCTTAAAACGTCTGCACATATATTTGGCACCTGCTGGTCTTCACAAGCTATCAGTCAGAGGCAAAGTACTGACTAAGCTGTTGCTTTCTCAATGCCAAATCAAGAGTGCATATTTAACCAGCTCCGATTTCACTGAACTCTTAATTATGGCATGGGATTTAACAGGTCACTGGTAATAAGGGGAGTTGTGAATGTTAGCATGTGTTAAAACACCTTTGCTTCAGGCATCTTGAATTGTGAAGGAGAAACATGTAACCTCTTTTTTTAAAAAAGGGGGGGGTTAAAAAGAACACTCTGCTGAAGAACACAGAGTCAATGCTCTTCAACATACTGATCTTTGTCATTAGTACACTGAGCCCAGGTAAAAGTACTGCCCCATCCCTACCCTTGCCCAAAGAAGGGCTCTTGAAAAATACACAATCCAAGGACACAGCACAGCAACAACCAATCAGGCACCATCACACAATCATTATACAGAAGGAATACAACGTGGAGGTTATAGTAGGTATTACAAAAAAACCTACATTACATAAAAAGTCTCTTATGACAAAATGCAGGCATGTGTGAGGGAGTCAATGGCACGCTGGGACAAAATGCATAGGAAGGTGTCTGCATATTTTCAGCAGCATATGCATGAGCATGTATTACATAACAGCATTATAGCTTTTGCAAAGGTAGAGCCATGAACTTAAGGGCATGAACTGACATGAAAAAGGCAGGAGGTACAAAGGAACACTTACACTGATCATCCACAATATTAACACCACCAGCCCAACATTGTCTAGGTCCCCCTCAAGCTGCAAAAACAGCACTGGCTGTTGCACCTTGTGTCCTGATATCTTTATCAGTGCAAGCATTCACTTTTAATGCTACACTAGCTGTTCTGTGGGATCGGCCCCGACTGGGTAGCATTAGCTTTCCACATACCGTGAGCCTTGGGTGTCCATGACCCTGTCGCGGATTCACCAGTTGTCCTCCTTTGGATCACTTTTGGTAAGTGGATCACTTTGGATTAACGCCACCTGCCTAATATTGAGTAGGTCCCCCTCAAGCTGCTGAAACAGTTCTGACAGATGCACTGTGTTCTTACACCTTTTTATCAGAGCAAGCATTCACTTTTTTAAACCACGGTAACTTCTGTGGGATCACCCTGGATGGGCTAGCCTTCTCTCCCTGCATGCATCATTGAGCCTTGGTCACCTATTACCCAGTCATTGATTTGTCAATTATCCTTCCTTGGACCACTTTTGGTAGGTAGTAGGTACCAACTACTGTATACCTGGAACACTCCACAAAAGTGGAGATGCTCTTACACAATCATCTAGCCATCACAATAAGGCCTTTGTCAGAGATCCTTACACTTGCCCATTTTTCCTGCTTTCAGCAAATCAACTTTAAGAACTGACTTGTTACTTGCTGCCTAATATAGCCCACCCCCTGACAGAAAAGTCTAGTATCTCTACTCAGCAGCAACAAGACTGCATGAAATGTAATGAGGGTCAACCATCCAGTCATGCTGAAAGATGACAGTAGCAAATTTGACTTCAGTAAATAGAGGCTGCAGGAACTGTAAACAAAAAAACTTCACACTTAACAGTTGACATCATGGGCTCGTAAGCGCTTATGCATTTGACAAACCAAAATAATCAGTGACACAATGTCCCCAAACAAAATGATTAACCTGAAAACATTTGTGAACTGTAACCTAGAATGTCTTCATCATACCTCAAACAGCGTTATCTAACGAAAGTAAATATTTTACATAAGCTAACAAACAACATTAATCTGCCCGCTTCAAAATAAAAGTCTTTTCAAAAACGTTTTGGATGTAGTCATTTATTTTTGCACTTTGGTTCAGCCATTCGGAGTCAAATAAATACACTGAATAAAATATTACTACATAATTTGGCCAGATCACGTTTGCTAGTCAGCGGCGTGCACTGTTAATGCTATAATAACTTTCTGTACTTCGGGAGTTTACTCTGCTCCGCCAGGGAAAACGCACACGTGTTTAGTATGAAATGGTAAGCCATCGATTTAACTAGGGAGCAGCAGCCAAAAATACAGGTTTGCATCGCTTTCCGCACTGTCCGAGTTAAATATAGCTAAATTCCGCTTTCCTTGAAATAGTGGTTAGGAGGCATACAACGCAGGAGCCCGTGTGAAGGTGCTGGTGTTTGTCAGATAACTGCACATATACACAAGTTGGGACAGTGTGGAAAATAAGATCAGGGTAGCCCAAAGGCAAGACTAACCAGCTAACCGCTTTATAAACGGCATTACATCTCGCGTGTGTGAGGGGGGGGGGGTTAATTTGTTGCAAACATCATCTTTCTTCCTTAAAACGCAGACTGTACTCGCATGATTAATACACAGATGGAGGGAGGGAGGCTTACCTTTTTTTCCTGCCTGGAGTCGTGTTCCGAATCTCAATAAACGTCCGACCTGTGTAGCCCAGACCTGCCCGCTGTGCGTAACTTTCTGTGAATAGCGATTGTACGCCAAAAGGCGATGAAATGTTACGAAATAACAAGTGAAGTGGCACTACGCTCTTTAAACGGCTTACTGTCTGCAATTCAGCACAACGTACAACCAACTTAACACTCGCTATCAGGATGGCCTGATATGTACTGACGATGTAAAGCCAAGGATAATAAATGTGTTATTTAAAAATAATTAGACGCATTCTACAATTATTCGTTCTGGCCTAAATCACATACTGTTTGTTCTCATCGCAACACAGGAATATGACATGAATCAACCCCACGCAACTACTTTCTTGAATTAGTAACCCACCCGTCTGTATAGCACTCGTCTATTGGCCGGTGGGGGGGACACGCAATTTCTATCCTTTTATACACTTGTCATTGACCTTATTGGTTGACTTCCAGATTGGCGCTACAGGATTCCTCCACTCACTTGTCACTCAAAAAAAACGCTCTTAACACGAAACGCTATTGGACAGTTTGCTCAGCGCTTCCGATTAGGTGGGCAGGACGAAATGGCTCCTTACCCCCTTTATAGTGCACTACGTAGGACACCAGCTAACCATGAGGCTTTTCGCTAAATACACTGGGTTCATGTGTGAAGCTTCTGGTGTAATTATTTTAAATTTAGCACTGTATTTTTATTTTCAACTCTACCTAAAAAAGCACAACGTTATTATAGAATATGCAATAACAGACTGCAACTGTCATTTACACAATTCTTAATTATAACAATATAAAATGCTCTGCTGAAAATGTGGGATATTCAAGACAAATACCGGAGCCTCAATATAGAAACACAAGTCCCAGAAGTTTATTTAGCAAGAATAACAGTTCTGCAATGGTACGCATAACTTAACCTTCCCTAAATGAGCAAAAAAAAGGAGGGGAGGGGGGGGGGGGGGGCTTTTCTGGAGATTAAACCTAGTGTTGGACTAAACCCTTTTAGTCCAAAGATAAGCTCATGTGCTCTCTGGAAAACCAGCCCTTAGAATAAGACAAATGACATAAAAAATACATTTTTAACAGTAGAAAAAAAGCATATAGGATGCAACATTAAAAGCACAGTACAAGACTCTTCCTGCAGGTGCTCTCCATGAACCTTCTCCATAGTGCACCCAAATCTACACCTAGCATTTGCTTAGGTTTTGTTTTTGTTGTTTAATAATCACACTAATTTTTGGAATATTTTGCCCAGGTTTGCAGCTTCTAACCCTTTTACATGGTGAAGCTAATGTAAGTATATAAATTATTACTGGGCAGAGAAAATATCACCCTACCTGCAAACACAACCAATGATGTGCTATCAGACATTTTTTTGTTTGTCCCCCTACCCCAGAGGCAGATCTACATTACCAGCTTAACACAGACAGTCAGAGAAAGCATCCACATTATCAGCTTTACACGCAAATGTAATACCCTGCAGGAAGAGTCATGCACATGGCTCAAACTGAAGTTTGAGTCCCCTGCAAAAATCCAGAAATGGTCCACTGAGTAAGCTACATGACATGTTTGGACACATTGCAGCATCAAAATATAAGAACATACATTGACATAAATTATTCTACATCTTCAGTACGAAACTTCACACTGCAAGCGCTCCAAACAACTAAATTCAGTCTGTAGAAAAACAGCAGGGAAATCCTCTCTGATAAGACCCATTAACTCTCTCTATTCTGGAACAGATTGATGGTATTTGCTTGGGACAGGACTAATAGGGCTTTTTAAAGAAACATGCGTTTAGAACTAAAACTTGACGATCATGTCCACCTCCCTCTTCCTTAAGAAAAGGACGTACGTAAGTAGTACAACTCCTAGAAAACATTGGTCCCCAAATAATTTCTGAACTACCCTCTGGCAAACCTACAGAACATTTCTTCATCTCTGCATCTGTTCTGTGTAGTTACTATAAGGACCCACACCAAACTGCAGCTATTAGACTAACAGTATGTGGACATTTTTGGACCATTTTTTTTCATTAAAAGCCCCTGATATCCATGAATGGTTGTTCACCATACAGTTCTAAGACCACTGAGCAGAGGTTGCATGAGAAACATGCAATTAAAGGAGAGCTAGCAAGTTAGAAAAAGAGGCAAGCAGAAAAGCACAGAAACATGCCAAACAAAATAAAGCATGCATTGCTCTTTGCCATATAGTATGTTATATAATCTTTAAAATATTGATACATGTATTACATTGTCATCACCATCATATGTACGTTTCATAACTTAGTGTATATGTAAATAGTTCGTTGATTTTTTTTCTTGAAAATCAATATTAATAGTTATAATAATAAATAATCATAATAGAATGGGGTGAAGACGATAAAACTGAGTTGACAATTTGAAAAGTTTTTATAAAAAACAGGCAAAGCAGAAGAGTTCAACTGAAGGACAGTGGAAAGGAGAAAAGAACTAACTAATGAAAAGCAGTAGGAGAATGGTTGTGAATGCTTGTTGAACGTTGACAGTGAGGGTGCTGCCCACTGTTTGGTCTGCTGTAGTCCTTTGGATTTCCAGTTTTACTTTGCAGTCATCATCTGGACAAACTCTGAAAATGAGAAACAAGACTATTGTTTCCTGTTTTGAGGACTAATACAGCAATCCACTATCATTTCACAGCTATGAGAATAAACAACATTAGTACAATACAGTTAGGTTTGTTGCATAGAAAGGAATATATTTAAAAAGTCTAATGAAAAGCAGAGTACTTTAACATCTTTTAGAAAAAGGCATAAATAAACTTTCATGAAATTAAAATAATTAACTGCAATGTTAAAAAACATTAGCACATAACACATTCTAAATCTCAACTGCATGTGCTCAGTTAAAACGTAATCAGACCAAATTGTCAGCATAATCAAAACCAAATGGTGGTCATGACTACTACACTTGCACCTGAACTTCAAAATTTAAAATCACATGTAATGGTATTGCATGGCCATTCCTTGTTTATTTCTCCAGCACTGTGGAGACTTCTAAAAACCAACCTTCATAGTTGACCTGGCCGTCACCATCAATATCTGCCTCTCGGATCATCTCATCTACCTCCTCATCCGTCAGCTTTTCACCCAGGTTTGTCATGACATGACGCAGCTCTGCAGCACTGATGTAGCCATTTCCATCCTGTAAAAACAAAAACAAAACAAAAAGTCACTGGCTAAGGCAGATATTGGTATGTTTGTTCATTTACTGGAACACAACTAAGAATACACAAAGAACCATAACTGTGGATGACACTGTAATGGAGTACCCTCTTCATTACCTTGTCAAAAACTCTGAAGGCTTCTCTGATTTCCTCCTCACTGTCTGTGTCCTTCATCTTCCTTGCCATCATGGTAAGAAACTCCGGGAAATCAATCGTTCCATTACCTTTGGGTAGATTATAGAGGGTCAGAAACCAGTACTGTGTTATAGCATAGTTCCTGAACGTCCAAGTGTTTTTACATATTTTACACCTTCCCTCACCATCAGCATCGACTTCATTGATCATGTCCTGAAGCTCTGCCTCTGTAGGGTTCTGCCCCAAAGACCGCATAACAGTCCCCAACTCTTTGGTGGTAATGGTGCCATCACCATCTTTATCAAAGAGCGAGAATGCCTCCTTGAATTCTAAATATACAAAAGAGGAGAAGTGTTAAACACAATTAAAGTTGAAATATTCAAAAACATGATGCAATTTAAAAAAAATCATTAAAATAGTCAACATGTTCAATTACCAGCAATTTGTTCTTCGGTTAGTTGATCGGCCTGTTGAGAGCAAAAAATGTTAAAGATGTTTTTATCTCATGCTTTCGGAAATGTAATGAACTGGAATGACAAATACTAATATGCAACTGAACGGTTATTCTCTTCTGCTGGTTTGCTTTTAGGGAGGTGCGAATACATTTCGGTCACTAGTCTAAAAAATGGACGGGAGAAATGCTGAAGGGCCCACCGGCCTGGTAATGTGGTGTAGAAGGCTGGATTGTTTACTACAGCTACAGTTCTATTTCGGCGACGCCGACATCAAGCTCGCCTTTATTAGCAACATAGATTAGATTTAGCTGTCAGTTCAGCGCAACTGCAAGTTAATTGCATCGCATCGATCGTACTGCGTTAGGCCTGCGAGTCATCCACAATTTAACGAGTCAGACTTCGCCTACAAGTGATCAATTGGCTGCCATTAAACCTTTCTTTAACAACTAAAGCAACACACCAACGGCCAGTCTATCTGTCCAAACCACGTCTAAGAGCCAATTTGGTCTCCATCTCAATGATGGTAGTTAGCCACCTAGCTAGCTAGACGCGCCAGTCGTTTCAATTGTTAGCTAGCTAGTTAGCGGGCTAAACCCATTCACTTCACCACGCATCGTTTCATCTGACATTTTATGCGGCAATTAAAAAGTGAGGACCTTGGATCGGAGCCTCACTCATCTACTTACCATTTTTTATTATTTGAGATGAAGGAGGATATTGTACTCTACGTAGATAAAATACGCAAATTGCTTCTCCTGCCGTTCGTCAGCTCCCTCTTCCCGCAGCTAAGCGGCTGTGTGCGCCCAAATTTCAAGATCACTACGCCTCGGTAGTTCGGTCACAAGCGGGACGTCGCACTCCCTAACAACCAAGCCGTCTCTAAGGTCTCCCTGCGCCAAATAGCTGCAAAAACCGAAGCAACTCCTAAAAAAGAAACTGATCTCCCTGCTTCTTCGGTTTGTGTACAATGCAGATATTGTCCTTTTGTTGTTCCTGTTCGTATAAAACGAAAGCCAGCGCTTGCAAAAACCTTGTTGAGGTCGGCTTCCAAGTTTGAATGGATCGGTCCGGGAGTTTGAGGCAGAGCGACGGCGCGGGTCAGCTGACCCGAAAAGGCGAACGGGATTGGTGTTCAGCCACCTGCAATGCGTCAGGGAGTCCTCGCAGGGAGGAGGGAACGTGCTGAACTCTTAAAGAGACAGGCCAAGACTATCCAAACATGGCGAGGAGCTGAGTTGGAATACATCGCCTCTCTTTTTCATCATGCGCTGTTCAAGTGGAAAAAGAGTCCCACCTTATGGCCTAACATGTTCTACAATATGTCAATTGTATTTCAGAGGCAGGGTCCAAATGGACATCCTGTTTTAACACCTTGTATTCAGTCTGGTGTCACGTTCCAGTCTCATTTTCATGCATCTAATTCAGCACCATAATCTCCCCTCACTGCAGCAGCAGCAGGTGCAGTCTTCTATATAACACCTACTCAGATGGATCATCACACCTGCTGCTGTATGAGGATATGGTTTCTAATCCTATCACAGTTCGGCCTTCATGTGAATGTCCACACAGAAATTAGAAAAGAAATTCAAGTGCATTGGCTTGTCAGTTTATTAGATCCTCCCATTTTATGCTCATTGGCAATTTAATCAGGTGCACTTGCCATATCGGTTTATTTTATATATGTATGGCTAACTGTAGTCCATCGGTCACTATGCACTTCATCTACTCCGGGTAAAAATGAACATGATCTCCCTACAGAGATCAAATTCCATATTCTATCAAAGCCACCATTCAGTCAATTCCTATTTCTTTACTCACCTACTAGCATGGTTTGCAGTGCTGCACTTGAGTGGTAATATTTCATAAGAATTCAAATATCCAGGTGAGACTAAGCACTCCTACTGTATAATGAATCATTCTAAATAAAGCTCCCTGGAGACACTCTAGATCCACCCAGACCTGTACAAAGATAGCACTCTTGTTCAGAAGGGCTTTTAATGATTACTTCATGTCTCAGTTGCACATTATACAAGAGGAAACCCCATCTGAACCATTGCCAACACACAAGACAAATAGCCTTCATTGACGCTGTTCTGTATTTATTTTGTCATGCTCATTTTGCTCAAATTATTTTGGGGAGCTGTTTTCATGCATGTTTTCCCCCATAATTATTACAGGACAGTAAAGAAGAGTGCTGTGAAAACATTTTGCATCATCACGAAACCTTTTTTAAAACATTATAGCCACTAAAATCTTACAGAGGCTGAAAATGTATTTAATGGAATGTGTTCCATGTAAAACTATAATAAAAAGTAGGAATAAAAACATTTAAAAAGTTGGCCTCAACATGTGCATTAAAAGCCATTCCTTTGACAGGGTTGTACAAACTTGCATATACATGTGTTCCAATTAAAACAGAATTCTGCATGTTTAGTGCATTTTGAAAACATTTATAAGGACAAAAGTAACAGAATGCCCAACAACCAGCTATTTTCCTACAACCTAAAAGGTCCTTACACCCAGGTGTAACCCTAAAGCATCCTTTATTGAGTGTAAGGAAATTTAAGCATAACAGCCTCTTGTGGCCCAACCGTAAGCTCTGCTAGTTTAACAAGAGTATCAGGGGCCAGTTGTTTTGCATCAGTGCTGAAAACAACAGTTGCTGTCTCAGGAAGCTCTTTCTGGGTCAGCTGCAGAGTAACAGAATCACTAGAGTGCCAGTTCAAAGCAACTATATAGCGCTCGCTCTGGTCCCACTTGCGCAGGTAGGCCATGGCCGTGGTGGAATTGTCAAGAAGAAAGTACTCTCCATGCAGAAGGGAGCGTTCTTTCACCCTATAATCGCTCACAGACTTGAAAAAGGACTCGAGAGAAGCCAGGCGTTCCTTCTCCTCCTGCAAAGATTAAGAAACAGTGCATGGTTATAGGCAGTCCCTATTAGTGCTTGGGATTTGATCATTTATTACAATAATGGCATTTAAATACTGCAAAAAACATAGGAAAGTAACTCATTACCTCTTCTGTTCCATTCATGTTGTTTAACCACAGCATTTCTGTTTTTGTGTCATTCTAATTTGGGAAAAGAAAAACAAAAGATTAGTCTCTTTGAAGGCCAACATTCCCGTTCTCAAATCATAGCCCTCATACCCCCTTACCTTATCCTCCAGTCCAATTTCATCTCCATAGTTGAACACTGGCGTACCAGGTAGGGTGAGCAGCAGTAGCTGGCTCAGCTTTACATTCACAGACTTCACCAAGGAAGCCAGATGGCCTCTGATACGGTCACCAATGTTCCATGCCAGTTGAGTGTTCTGGCTGGTGTAGAGCTGCTCCACCACTTCAGCAGTCTCTATGCCAGACCTCAGATTCAGGACCCCAGAAAGGAGGAGATCCACACCAGTCATGTTCAACTGTCTGCTGACTTCTTCAGTAGATGTTGCCTTGGTAACTCCAATTAGGACCCTTTAAGAAAGTGAATCAAAGTAAATTTCTAGGATGTCATTAAACATTAACTTTATCCCTGGTATTGGAAGCTTTAGACCCCTAGATGGCACCAAACCAATTTTTAATGTATTCCACAAGATGGCTCCTCAACTCCCTGATCATGGTCAATGACAGGGTGTCTAACCCTACGACTACAGATCTACTTATGCTGGAGAGCCCATTTACATTCTTACTGTAAACCTTACTATAACCTCAAAGTAGTCAGAAACATTAATATAAGACCGATGTTGTGTTACGTGTGTAACTAAACTTTTTTGAGCACAGATCTTCAGAAGCAGAGCTAAGCAGCCCTGTTCCATCAATATACTTATTATGTAATTATCAGTAACTATCAACTGAGAATATACATGTGAAAGCTACTGTGATTGAACACAGATTCAACACTCACCTTTTACTCTCATCCTGAGTGTGATTCTTGACAGTGTCTCTCAGGCTAGTCCAAAACGAGTCCATAGTGGCAATACTCTCAACACCGTGAAGGAGGATCCCATCCACACCATTTTTCATCCAGTAATCAGTGGCAGACTGGAAGATATCACCACCGTTAACAATATTACTACAAACTGAATAGCTTCACTAACAGCATTTCATAGTAAAACAAAGTGGTGAAAATACCTTGACTTTGTCTGCCACTTGTGCAATGCTACTATTAGAGAACCAAGGGTTTCTTGCTTTATAGTTAGGTGTCAGATCCAAAACCACAGAGATACCTGGGGAATTGAAAACGCATATTAAATTTACTAATAAGCACATACAAGCTTTTCCTAGCAATGGGTAGCCTTGACATTTACGATTGGAATGGATCATTATTCATGTCCAAATAATAGTCAATAAAACTCACTCTTCTTGTGTGCAGCCTCAATAACTTGTTTCAGTTCTTCCAGGTTGCCAGTACTGGAGGAGATCTCCTTCAAATTGAGGTCTTCAGGGCTGTCAGGAGAAGATGCATGGACAGGACCTATAACCAGACCCTTTACCTTCAGTTTACCCAAATAGTCAATCTTCTTCTGCAAACCTGTGGGGAGCCAGCATAACACAAACTCAGTTAGTCAGAGATTGAAATAATTCCTAAAGGTGTGCCCAGTATGCTGCTCATGCACCAAACTAGCCTACATTATCTTTATGGTCTTAAAACCAATAAATGAAAATGTATAGTAGATTCTTCCACAGTAGACCACAGACTACATTTAGTAATGGAAGTAAAAAAGTAATGTATGACAAACAAATCAGCATGAGAAGTAACAGAGGTCTTTGCTGCCTTAGCAACATAAAGGCTGTGCCATGATGTGCCAGAATGTGGGCATGTGTAAATGTGAGCTTGACCACCTTGTATGTGCTGTCTAATGTATAAAAAAAATACTCTGAACTCCATCATCCCTGAAACAAATGCCATGCTCTCTTTAGCTGTGAAGTAGATCTACTTTGCAAGATTTTTTTTCTATAGCAATCGCCACTAAATCTGATGCGCCTTTACCTGCAAGTCCAGAATTCTCAGTGAATGAATTGACATCTCCAATCTGGTAGAGTGAACCATAATTCCACCAGTTCATCTCGGGAAGGGGTTTGCATCGAGGTGCCTGGACAATGATGAGAATAGCACCAGCCAACATCCCAAGCCAGCCAAGCCAGAAAAGAATGAGCAGTGCCCAACGAGCTTTAACCCACCTGAAACAAAATGAATAAATAGTTAAAGTAATGATCACATTATCAAATACTGAGTCCAGTCCTATAAAATTTAGATTCTTGAAAATCAGAATCAGATTTACAGGTCAAGTATTTTAATCACACAAAAGAATTTGTTTCTGGTTGATAGTGTCTCTCTAGCCAACACACCTTAAAGATCATGTGCATATTATTTGCACACAATTCTATGCAATGTATATTTATGTACATTAAAAGCCACCATACCCTGGAGTTCCAGCGACTTTTAGAAGTTCCTCCTTGGACAGACCAGTAAATTTGTTTTCTTTCTCATCAGTAATCTTCACCTTCACACTGCCATTTTTCTCCGTCACAGGGGAGCTGGCGTCGCCATTGCCGGTGTCTCCACCGGTCATAGGCTGCTTCTCTGGGTCCACCTCGTTGAGCTCCACATCCTTCATGTCCACTTCAGTGTCTTTGGTCATCTTGGCTGTTTCAGCTCACTCACTTATACCTATAGGAGTGAGAGCACAGACAGCAGGGCGTGTAAACGACATGAGGAAGCGGGGTGAAGCACGCGCCACAGGACACTTGTAACAGACTGTATTGTTGCATCAGCGAAACTGCCGTTGCGATGTCAGCAGCCTTTCAACTGCCATGGGAAAGAACAAAGGCGGCATTTACTCAGGGGGAGACTTTTACCGGCAAATAATGAGGCCAGTAGAGTGTTAACGCCTTAATCTAGATGATCTATCCACTGTAAACTGGTTGTTCAACTCGGGCTGTAGCCAAACGTTGCCGGTGGCCTCACGTCAAACCTGAACTAAAATTCAAGCAGACCACCATTTTACAAAGTTTTAACAATTACAAACATTACAGAACACAAATTCAGCCTTCACCACATTAACATTCGCCAACTGTGATTTTGTCATTCCCACGAACATCAGAAACGGGAAACAAGTCGGAGAATGTCGCTCGCATCAGCGGCGGTCGCCTACTCGGAAAACCGGATTAGTCCAGTTCTTGTTTTAAGCGTAATTTAAACATTTAACGTTTGAAGGTATTTATCGATATACTCCCATGATGAACAGATAATCAGTATAATCTACAAACAACGGCGATACATTTTAACCAGCTCTATGAAACCATATGTCATTGTCTTAGTCATCAATGTGTGACTCACTGTAACGTGGAGGAGAGCAGTAAGCTAATCCTCACAGGACAGCGTGTTTTATAGGCCTACTCGGTTAAAACGAACAGCTATAATAAAATAAAGACTGTTACCTTCAACTGCTACCGAAAAGCTTTAAAACAAATCTTCTGTTCGTTGATGTACTGTCACTCGTGTGTGTCTTTGCTCTCCGCAGCCTGATGCTCAGTCTTTATACAGCCTTCATGCCGCTGCGTCTAATCCCCGCCCCGATTTAAGGTGGCGCATTTGACATAAACGCCCTTTCTCTGCTCTAGGAATAAACATGTTTTCTAGATTTTATACGGTTTTATTATATTATTTCCAGTTTTTATGTTAGCGGGTTGGTCACTTTAATGTTTTCAAATTATTCAATTACATTCCTTATCTGGAATTCCTTATTCCTTATTTGTTACCTTAAGTTCGAGCTCAGTTACCAAGGCGACTACTATGGGGGTTTTCACTCAAAGCAAGGCTGTAATTTCACAAAATAATTGGAATAACAGTTTTTTAAAAAAAGGTTGAAAACGGTCTTGGTTTACTTGGTATATGCATATTGTTGATAAAGACTAGCTGTGACGTTAGCATCAGCAGCTTTATTTGTCCCGTTTTAACTTAATTAAAACCGATAAAAAAAAATAAAACCACAAACGCAGGACGTAAACAATAAGTCCACCTTAAAATTCGCTCATTTGGCTACTCCCCCCCTAGCCATGTTCTTAGTGCGTGCAAGGCTGACATCAGGATGGAAGGCGTTATGTTTCTTTCCTGGAGTGACTGAGAAAAAAACTTATAGGTATATAAAAAGGGAAGCGGTCATTTAAATAATGTACTGAACAACAAACATAGATTATGATAGAGTTAGTTATGTTATATTAGTTATGATAAGGGTTATAATATGTTTTGGTTGTATGCCTAGTTTTGACTGTCAAACTGGGAGGAATGCAGGACCGATTTTCCTTTTTTTTTAAAATACCCCCCCCACACACACACACACACACACACATAATAATTATATAATATTAGGGAAAAATGCATTAAATAATAAATTATTACGAACTTTTAAGACTAAATGCTTGAGCTGTCTGGGCAGCAAAGACACGTGTCACCTTTCACCCAGTAATGCTCACTCTTCTCCTT
The DNA here is from genome assembly GCA_037974385.1 of Arnoldichthys spilopterus. NCBI lineage: Eukaryota > Metazoa > Chordata > Actinopteri > Characiformes > Lepidarchidae > Arnoldichthys > Arnoldichthys spilopterus. The sequence continues at coordinate 9,645,433 of JBBPDA010000025.1, forward strand.
ATGGCAAGGCACGTGGAAGCATAGCCTAAACAGTCTGTGAGGAACAACGTTAATGCATCTCACAGACTTGAATGTTTAGGCCGTGCTTCCACAAAGAGAAGATAAAAAGCATTTACTGGGGGAAAGTTTGCCAGACAGCTCAAGCATTCAGTCTTGAAAATTCATAATCATCTCACGGGAACAATGCAGATAAACCAATTCTTTTTGATCAGCATACAGTGATCCAATCAGGAAAATAACAATGAGCAATAAAGCTAAACTACAATACAGTGGAAAACAAGACCATTTCTTAATTGTACATATAAATGTAATTGGATTCATTCTATGAGAAAAAAAGGATTATAAACTAATAAATTAAGTAGCCTTGCATTAGGCATAAAGCATAGCCTGGTTTTTCAGAATAAAAGTGTCAGATCATTTCATTGGAACAACATCTGATTTACTGATTTAATAATTTTACTGAGTATAATAAACAAGGCCTGGGCAAAGAAGAGAGTGTGAGTGCCCTCGTCCTGTTTGTGAGAGCTCCTGGAATCATCCTGCTCTGCTAGGAAATGGCAACCTGATCCAGCAGAGATGTTGTAAACACACGTGTTGGATCCAGCACATATGCAGTATTTTTTAGATACATAAAGGGCTTTTGTAACCATTTGAATGGTACGCAATATTTTAGGTGGTAACCTATGGTGAAAAATACCACCCCTCCTCTTGTATTCTTTGTTTCAAACACTAATCAAAACACAGACTTACAGTTTACAGGCCATGCTCCTCCCTCAGGGTGGGGGCAATGGAAAGGGATCACATATCATGTAAACACGCCAAAGCACACTGTGTCCAAGACACGTGGTTCTGAGCTTATACAGAATTTCAACAATGGAGAGCATGAAAAGTTCACTAAAATTCCTTCATTACCAGGAAAGTGCTGATGTGATCAGTAGAGTCATGAGTGAAGAAAGCGAGTTGAGGTGAAAGGCAGCTGAGCACTGAGGCTAGAAACTAAAGAACAAAAGAGCACTGATTGGGGAAGCAGTCAGTGTAACTTCTGTCATTGACTTTCATTGATTTTTACATTCCTTTGCACTGAAATACAGTCAGCCCTGCTGACCAGACAGGATTAATCTGCAGTTACCTTATTTATCCTGTTTTGTCTACTTTTGCATGTCATTGCTGCCTGAAAAAAACATGTATCTCAATTTTTACATTCTTACATTAGAAGTAAAAAATGCCTTTGTCTTCTCCAGTGATATTACAATTTTGTGTATATTTTTTGGACAATGACAATATGAATTAACCTATATTGTATTTGTCATTTGAAAATGGCTGCTGTTGTTTTACGTCATTTCATGACAAATGGACCAAGCAAACTTTTGAGGACTGTATATAACGTTAACAGATGCTTCATTTTGTGTTAAGCATGAGATTTTCTTACAACAGAGATGATTCGTAATATCTTCATTGTTTAAACCTTAGTGCAAGTGGGGAAACACTATGCTCAGCAGTATCTTGTTCTGGTTGGGCCTGACACTGCAGGAAAAGCAAGATGGTTTATCATTGTATTCAAAGTCCTGACTCATTGACTCTGTTGCCTGTGCACTGACAAGTGAACAATAATTAAAGTTGTTTCATAATAAAACATGAAAATAATGTGTGTTTTTTTAATTAACACTTTTTAGGTTTATAAATAATATTAAATACGTCACACAGTGTCAAAGAATCACAGACACAAGTCTATATGAAGCTTGATTCAGGTGCACATAGCATGTCTTGGCCATTGCTTTGTATTAAAGTTAATCTGTCTCCTTTGCTTCGGTGACTCTGCTGCATTCTACTCTGCTGCGGATATTAGATGTCTGAAGTGTGTCACTCCCGTCGCTCCAAAAATAACACTCATTACTGAGCAGGGACTAAATTAGTTTCTATTGGATCAGCTGACTGTTAACAGGTCCAGTCTATTTGAGTAAGAATCTTCATATGAAGGGTGTAGCCTGTGACTATTTTCTACATTTGCTGAGGGCTTCAGATTGTTCTGCTGGAAAATAGCCCCTTTTCCTGTATGTAAACAAACATCAGCGTCTGTCCACTCAGCTGAGGCTGCCAGCAGCTGACAGATTAGACTGCAAGTTTGCCACAGATGACCTGTTTCGCTGCAGTAAGTAGCTTTGCAGTTAGCCCGAGATTAGACATATTTGTGCTGAATGCAGAATTCAGCTTCAGTAGGAGTAGGAATTTAATTTAAATGACCCATATCATGGAAAACATGTCCTAACCTAACAGTTTTGAAATAAAAGAGTTTGAGGCAGTACATCAACTTTTTCAGAACTTACTGTCTGTATAGTCCTTATGTGGAAATAAACATACAATGAACTGCATTAATGTAACTCCATTCACACTAAAGTTTCAATGTTTCAGTCAGGACATCTTTTAGAATGAGGCACAATACAGGTCAGCTAATCAGGACAGAGGACATCTTGAAGGCACAGAAACAAAACCACTCTAATAAAGCGAGATTTGTTTGTAATGGTGTGTAAATAAATTAGTACTGTCTCTACATGCGTGCCCTTTGACCTTTTTGACCCTTTGACCCTTTGACAGTTTTTGAAAGTTACTTTGCCTTTAATTAACTTTTTAAATGAAAACCATTGTTTTGAATTTAAATATGCTTTTTGACTTTATCAATAAAAATCTAGGTAAATTTCTATTCCACTGGTGGGATGTCCAAAATGATGCCTGCATAAAGAGAGTTAAAATTCAAAGTGCACATAATCGTTCCATTACCCTGCAAAGAATAACAAATTGTGTGGACATGATTAGCAAGCATTGGATCTCATTCACCAACTGTCTTCTAAAAACCCACTTTTTCCCATTGTTTCTGAGACTGACCAATGTTTTCTTATTTGGGATTTGTTCTCAGGTCAGGAACAAAATTTTCAAATACCCTTATGCACATTTGACTGCTGACAAGTTTGTGCAAAATAACTTTATATTGTTTTCTTTAATTCTGCATGTGTGCAATATGATTTAAATTGCAATAATATGTTTTATCATTTCTAATATTTAATCATTATTTTCATTTTTTTAAATCCATTATGATATTTTAAAAGATATAAACACTACATTTACACTTTAAGTCACATCAGTTATGTAACTTGCAGAGCATGCCATGCAATATTCAGTAATCACTCTATTTATAGCCTGAAAGAAGGCTTATTTCTGAACCCTATGCCATCCCAGACAGTGTTGCGAGTCTGTAGATATTGCACTATTGTACTGTAGATAGTCCTTATTGTTCAGTGTCTAAACTGAAAGTGGTGCAGAAAAGTGCATAAAATTGTTTCAGATTATAACAATTAAATAATGATATTATTATTGTATTAAAGTAACTATTAAATAATGCATATGCTCTATGTTTTCCCCAGACAGGCTCCATTCTTTCCCGTTTCTACCCCTTCACCGCCTTGATATCCTGCTCACCTATGTTTAGGTTTGAACCCCTCATTGTTCCTCAGTACAGTTTTGTGTATTTATAACCCTTGTCTTGCCTTTTCCCCCCACTGTGCATTGTTGATGGCTTTGTGTGTTTGCTTGCTTTTGTTCTGCCCTTTTCCGTGTTTTTCATGTTACTCGTTTTTCCCTAGCTTCAGTCCTGTTAATTATTTAGTCTAGTTTTTCCCTTATTGCCTTCATATTTTATAACTCCTTGGTTGTGTTAAATGGATTTCATCTTGCTCTCAGTATCTTCTTTCTTGTGAACTGCTCACGAATTCACAATTGCATCCAGCTCCTCACTGGTCTCATTGACTGAAAAACTAAATAATGATAATCCTCTATGAATTCAGTTCCCTATAATATTCTATCATTGTCTGAGGGTAATTTTGTATATGTGCTCCCTGTAGTATAATAAGGCTCTTAATACTGCTCATTAGGAATGTGAATTGAGTACTAGTAACCACACAAGAAAAGAAATCAGTAGTAAACAATGGTAAAAAATGGGTAATAATTGATATACAGGTCCTTCTAAAAAAATTAGCATATTGTGATAAAGTTCATTATTTTCTGTAATGTACTGATAAAAATAAGACTTTCATATATTTTAGATCCATTACACACAACTGAAGTACTTCAAGCCTTTTATTGTTTTTAATATTGATG
>JBBPDA010000025.1:9651775-9696658 GCA_037974385.1 Arnoldichthys spilopterus
TCTAATGTTTATCAGTACATTACAGAAAATAATGAACTTTATCACAATATGCTAATTTTTTTAGAAGGACCTGTATATAGGGTTTTTCTACGCCCTATAAACGTGACCGTACAATACAGGTCGCAATTTGGTCGCTAGAGGGCAGTGTCAGCGAAAATCACTGTAAAAGTGTGTGAAGGAAACGGAAAAGGAGCGCGCGTGTGTGTGGAAGGCGGGCTCAGGAAGCTGTGTTAGTTTGATTTTGAACTGTTAGCAGCAGACTGAAGCCTCTAGCTAACGCTACACACTGCAGTGCTGGTGCATGAGGGGTGCCACAGGTTTAACTGGGCGTTAACCAAGGTAATTCACTGACGTGTTACTTTATAATTTCTCCACTTTAGTGTTTAGATATGTAGTGTATCCGAGTGCATTTTAAACACTTTTAAATATTTAGCTTGTAGGCTGATGAATTTTAGCGGCGCTCTTGCTGGGTTAGCCTGTGTGTGTGAACCTGTCCCGCTTCACACCCTGTTACACAAACTGAACACAGATATTTACGTTATTTAATGAAAGTCGCTTTTGTTTAGAAAGGGTTTTTGTCCACATCCCGCTTACCAATCTGAGTTATCAGACAGTTTGACGGGGCTAGTGGGGAGTTTGTTGTGAGGAGGGTCTGCGGAAGCGCGCGCGCCTTTTCGCTTTCATTACCCGCGGTTCGCTGCTAATTGACGAGCTCAACACAACTCTAGTATCCCAGTGTAATTGAAACCCTGTGTTAAAAATCAACGCGCGTGTTCGTTAGGCAAGCTTTCCTTCCAAGTCTTTACAGCTCGCTTTAAAGAGTCTATTTTTTATTTAATTGATTCTTCAGGTTTTCGGTGCTAATTTCCCACTTGTGGGACTAATAAAGGTTCCCTTATCTTATCCTTAATTGTATTGATCACATGTAAACAAAGTCATTCAGCGTAGCTTACTTTGAAACAGTCGGTAACATTGTCGTTTATGTAAAAAAATGCGAGTTTAAAACATCTGTAAAAAGTACAAATATTTGCGAATTTAAAAAACAAAAAAAAAAAACATTGAATGTAACGTTACCTAGTACCCCATTATTGGATTCAGGGAAAAACACCATTTAGTCCAACTCTATAGCCCAAAACTACAATAAAAGTATCAGGCAACGTGTTACAATTAGTTTCTTACAGCAGTTCAGGGTGGAAACAATGAAAGAGCGCAATCTGTCTGGAAGGAAACCTGCAGGGAGTTTCATTATAGCTGTGATTGTGAAGATATCAAGTGTAACCTGTTACAGATTTCTGTTAAGTCAAACCGATGAATTCAGAGTTCGAGCAGTACTTGTTTAAGCTTTTCACAAATGCATGAAAAGTGGATAAAACCTGCATATTAGTTATTCTGCTTATATAATTATCATAAGTTGATTCTAAAGTCTATGAAATGACACTTGCACTACTAAATTATTGTTTTTCCATATCTTTTAGGTAAGCAATTTCTAAGGGCTTTATCCCATTACTCCCAAACCAACAATGTCGTCAACATCCCAGAAACACAAGGAGTTCGTGGCAGAGCCCATGGGTGAGAAGTCCGTTATGGCACTTGCTGGAATTGGTGAAGTTCTTGGCAAGAGGTTGGAAGAAAAAGGATTTGACAAAGTGAGATGACTTGTTTCAAACCTTTTGGTAAAAATTGGTGGAATGTACTGTAATTAGTTGTCAGCAGATCTTGAGTTAATGTGTCTTTCACTTTCCATTCTCCCTTAGGCATATGTTGTTCTTGGGCAGTTCCTAGTGTTGAAGAAGGATGAGGAGCTGTTTCGGGACTGGTTAAAAGATACATGTGGAGCTAATGTAAAACAGCAAGGCGACTGCTACAGCTGTCTGCGAGAATGGTGTGACTCCTTCCTGTAATTAGCTTTTTGGTTTTTATTTTACTTTAGGTTGCTGTCTTTTGCCTGCCCACCTCTCCTTTATGCATCAGGCATTTTCCTGTCTTGTTCGTCTATTCAAACCATTGGGGTATAGGTAAATACACATTTGGTTGTCCAGCCTCATGTTAGCACTACAACTGAGCTTTTGTTTCTGACAGGAATGTGAAGAGAATATTGTACATTCTGTGTATTTTTTTCTTTACTTCGCTCTATGATCATATTGGCAAAAACCTAAGTTTTGTCTTGATCACCTACAGTTTATTGGTCATTTAAGCCAAATCCATTTTTCATGCTATTCAACTCAAGGACTGTAGATGTTTCTTGGTTTGCAGTGTTTCCGGACTACTGGCTATCATTGTCTTGATTTGGTTAAACTACACTTTTCTGATATTTCAGCATTTTAAGAGTTAATACTGACAAAACTCTGAAATATTGTAGTGTATTTCCATTTCCAAGAGTGTTTGCAATGATGTTTAAATATTTTAACGAACAATGGCTAAATTGCTACATAGTATATTTACCAGGTTTTAAGAGTTCACTCAAGATCTGTATGTTAGAAGTGCAAAGATGTGGTCATGACAAACTGAATGGTTGCATGACATTTTTATGTCACTGTGTATTTCAGTAAATCAAATATGCCTTAATAAAGAAAATATTTGGATAATTCTGCTTAAGTGGTACTTGATGATGGAAGGATCTGAAAGTTGATCCTGTTCTCAGACATGAAACTAATGTAGTTCCTTTTACTGTTGCTTAGTTTTTACCTCATACTCAACAACTTGAGCATCTTTACGATAAGATGGCTAAGACCGTGAGAATGAAACACTGGCATGCTTGCATGAAAGACTGTAAGGCAGTTCACTAATGTGTCGGGATTTACTGTTGTGCTTTTTCAAAAAATAATAAAATGATGATAATGTGTTTGTTTGGTAATACCTTCTATGTAGTCCACATCCACACAAGGGTGTTGATCAGGTTAGTAGCATTAGTAGACCAGCTGCTTTTTTGGGTCACTATGTTAATAAAAGCAGACAGGATGTTTTAAAATTGTCATTTATGTTCCTCTTGACTGGGCTGTTGGCATGAAGCAGGAATTTTGTTTTAAATAACCTCCAAGACTGGCAAAGTACACAAGCCACCTGTCTTGGTATCGTTTTCTTTATTTTCCTTTGATTCTGTACACAGTATTATTGTAAACCCCAGGGTGGACCACAAAAAGGTTTTATGACTGCAGTTTAAGTTTGGACTTTTAACAGTCATCCGATACTACTCAGAAAGGGAATTCTGATAACACACCGAGACCAATGAAATCTATGCTGCATTCTCCGAAGCTGTTACCATTTTGGAATCCCTTTAGTATGTGGTTCAGATGATCTTTTATAGGTCTGTGCATTACACTTGGCCTGTATCTCCAAAAAATCACGTTGACACCTTGCCACAATCTTATTAGTCTACAGTCATTTCAAAGGATACTTGAAAACAAATAAAAAGAACAAAATATACAGAATTTATAAACTCTGATTGTATACCATATGAAGGGCAAACTTCATAAAGCAAAGGATGTTACTTAAATATGTAATAAAATTTGAAATAATTAAAACATCCAGCCCCATCACCTATTTCCATTTCATTGGTTAGAAAAATCATGTGCTTGCATGTGTGTGTCTGCATCATTTTGTAGTAGTTACTTTCTGTCTACTGCACAGCCCCTTAACAGAGACAGAGGGTCTCTTAAAGAACACAGAAAATAACACCAAATATCCTCACAAACAAGGTTATGAACGCTTAGCCTTGGTCACGGTCAAATGATGTAATTTTAGAACCACAACCTTTAGAACCAGAAATTTAAAAACTATCATGTGACATCTTGTGTTATATTGTGTGTGTGTGTGTATGATGTGTGTACGCAAATCAGAATCATCTAACAAGGCTAATTCCATTCTTCCTCGGTCGTGTTCAGAGGAGGGCGCAGAAGAACTTTTTCTCCCTGAATGGGTTCTCTGAGGTGGGCACAGGGGTGATGAGGGGGTCCTCACAGGCATGGGCATCACAGTAAGCCATCAAGTCTGCAGCTGCCTTGGACACCTGGGTGTGCATGGGGAAAAGCCGTTCAGCCCAGCTCTATTCAATCAATACTTGAACAAATCAAATATGTCAGAAGCTTTTCTTCCATTCTCCTTTCTTTCTTTTTGATATGGTTTGAAGACACCACCTGCCTTCTGCATTGTGTGAATATTTCATCACATACTATTAGAAACAGTCCAAAAGTGGAAATTGGAAAAGTGTTTAGGAGGGTTTACAACATAAGTGGCAGTAAAGTACTACAATGCAGTAACAGAAGGTCAGCTGAAATATGACCAATGCCATTCATGTTGTCAGTCTCATAATGGGTCAGTTTTTCTGGAGCACTTAGCTTAATGGTGCAATTCCAGACCCATAGGCTCCAAATTTACATGTTTTCCCCTCATCTAGCAGGCCTGATTCAAGTTGGCTCATTAAAATAACACTTTAGCTAAGTTTACTGTGTTGACAGCAGGGAAAACATAAAAATCAGTAAAATATGGAAATATAAGTATGTATAAATAACAGTTGCAGGCAATTCATGGTCTGCAGTTATAAAACACCTATAGCTGGAATGAAATTTTTACACATGAAGGTTCTTCTCTCTTTAAAAAAGGACTTTTACACTTAATTTCTTCAAAAAATGCATTGGAGGTTCATTAGGGATCTAAAACTCATCTCTATACGACATCATTTAAAAATCCCTATTTGCCACTGTTATTCTTAAACGTCTGCAGGTCTGGGATTGGGAATACTAAGGAATATACTAAGTAAAGTTGATTTTATTCTCCATTGTGGCACTGGTATATAAAACACTATTTTGTACAACAAAATACTATGAAATATTTTACCAGGAGGTAAAAACTTTCTTACATTTTAAAGTAAATTAATGAACCAAGATTTTATTTTAAGTGATTTGGACCGTGGCACATTCAAAACAATGGCTGATTTTTTCAAAATAAAAAGAAATGAAAGAAAGCATCAAATATGCACATAAAAAGTTTAGTTCTGACAGCAACAAAAGGCCACTACCACATAAGAGTATGCAGTAAGACAAATCAAAATGCACAAACAATAAATAAGCAACAAGCAATATTTTATTTAATCTAACACGTATTAATTATTGATACTGTCATAGCCAATGGATTTAAATGTTTTCTTGATGTTTTTCTGCGGAGGGGAACTTATTTTTTGGTAGATTCTGAAAAGAAGTGAAATCTGAGCAAAGAGGATAAGTGCAATCACTATACATCTGTTTTGCCTTTCTGGTTGTTTAATCTCCTGTGATCTGAGTAGCCTGGTTAAACACCATTGGCAGCTTATTTTTCCTCTTGACCAAGAAACTACCATGACAGTGCACTGAAAAAATGATGCAAACATTAAGTTAAAAACCATGATTGACATGAAATTTCAAATTCATTTTAACAATTGAAGTTAAAACAACAATGAACCTCATTCACTAATATTTTACTAAGATTAGTCTTAAATTTGTTTAAGAGATCTACATTAAACTCATAATCAATTATTCTGCATAAACATGTCAGCACTCAAATGTGTCTAAGTGTGCTCCTGAGTATATGCAGATTCTGTTCTGAGAACAAATCCCAAATAAAAAAAACAGTGATGAATGTCAGAATATTTATTAAGGTTGTGAAATTTCTCCCTAAGAACAGTCGATGAATGAGGCCTAATACACTGTGTTGACGTCAGCCAGGTTAGTCTAGGTTTTAAACACTGCATCATTTTTTACAGATTGTTAAAGGTCACGACATTCAATCAACATCTGGATGGTTATAAAGATAGTCTTACTATCAATTGGCTGAGCTAGAACCTTCCTGGAAGAAATGATATAGCATTTCTGTCTTGACATGACACATACAAAGCCCTGCTTTTCCATTTGCACCTCAAAAATGTGAAAGTAAAGCAAAGCTGAAGGTGAAAAACTTTCGAATGCTTAAACAATTGTGGAGCATTCATGACTGGAGGGGCTGTCAGAATTAGGCCATACCTATTAACCTGATTTTGGAAGCGTGTCTGATACAAAGTGGTCTGTGAGGCCCTGGTAAGAAGACGACTGAAAAGCAGAAGGACACATGATCATGTGGGAGCCATGTCTGTTTTGATCCTTCTCTCACCTTGATCCGACAAAAACTGGCTTCGATCTTCAGCTGTTCCACCAGCTTCCTGGCCTGACCGACACTCATGGTGCTGTTCACAGGGGTATCTCCTTTCATCCTGCCCCACACACACACATAATGGAAAAATAATAACAGTAGCAGATCAAGAAGCAGCTTGCATCAGCTCATAGTTTCCATAAATTGTTATGAATGGAACATGTTAATCCCAGAGGGACTGTGATGAGAGTGTCCCTGTTGCTTCACTAATCGTTACAGACACCATTAATTCTTGCAGGAATCAGGTATTGGCAGATTGTGTTTACAGCACATTTCTTGATTCAACTGGAAGGCCGGCATCCTGCAAACCCCTCCTTTCCTCTCCTCTCCTCTTCCCTTCTTCTCCTTCCCTCAAGAGACTCCCTCCACTGGTGTCATTTACTACTTCCTTGCTAAAAGCTGCCTGTCCTAGAAAACCTAAACCTCACCTTGATAAGCGACCATCAGATTTCAAAAGATCTCATTATCACACTGCAGAACCACTGGATTCCTTCTGATTAGCAATGATTCAGTTCTGGATTTATTGTGCACCCAGTGCATTATGGCTGAGCAAAAGATTTGGGCTAATTCATTAAATTTTATAATCTACACATTTCATCATCCCCTGCTAGAATATTTTATGTGAAACTAAATCAGAACGCAATTGTGTTTGGGGAGCAAGCCAGTCTTCATAGTCTACAAAGACCATGTCTCCAGACAAATCAGTCCCCCCATGGGACACAGAACCACATTTCTCAGAAATTGCCAACAAATGAACAGACATCACTGCTTACTGTGGTGACTCTTAATGCACTGATTCTTATTACGGTCCTATATGTCCATACAGCATGCACTGGCAGCAAGCAGCAGAAACTGGGCCAAATGCATAGGACGGCAATCATGGCTACTCACACATCACCAGTTAGTACAAAATCAGATCACATGTACAGAATGATTTAATGTACTCAGTGAGATCTCAGCAAGCACCATAGATTACAAGAACAACAGTGAAGCAAGAAAAAAATCATTTCAATTTCAGAAGCCAGTACAGAAGGAAAGGACCAGGGATGGAACAGGAATGGATGAAGAAGGAGAGGTAAAGGAGGGAAAGACAAGAAGAGATGTGCTGTCTACTTCCATCATTCTGGGCCTTCCATTTGCCTGTCTGCCTTTTCTCTTCTCTCTTACCCTTGATGTGTTCCTCTTCTTTAGCTAGCTCTACCTCCTCTTCTCTCCTTATTCCTTTCTCTCCCTCTGACTGGCGGTGTTTTCTGCTCTCGGTGCAGGCGGACCCCACCCTCATAGACAGTGTGGATGCTACTATGCTCTGTACAGTCCAATGCACTGCAATTCTGCCACAATGAGCACCAGGCGCTTTAGTACATGCAAAACTCCCCTCCGCAGTGAATGGAATGTGCCAAGCAGCGGGACTGGACTCGCTCAGTGGGGTTGGTCCGTACCATTTCTGCACCAGTTTGGGTGGGGGGAGGAGGAGGTGGGACGCGTGGATCAAAATCTATGACATGAAGGAAAACATGACATGGTTTAGCACAGCATGCAGTGTGTATAGGCAGAGCAAAGCATTTAATAGCAATATGTGTTTGGTGCTCAGCTTCTGCTTGCCTCAGTATATCCTGCCTCCTTTTGCTCTGTTACCATGGGAACTGCTGCAGTCTCAGCCTCTTTGTCTATAGTGGGGCACCATTTTGCCTCAGTGGTCTCTCCCGCCCAGGTTAACGTCTTCTCCACATCTCCACATTACTTCATCTGCATCAGTATCCCTGCCTGTCCTACGCCCCCCACCGCTCTACTGTTACACCAGTGAGCACTATGTAGGCTGTGAATGTCACAGAAAACGCTGAAAGCAGGAAATATGAGATGATAATTCAGCTTTTTGGAAAGATCTGTTAAGGATAGCGATAGAAACAGTATGGGTTCAACAATTTTATACTCAAAATATCTAATCCAATCAATATTTTAAACAGAGATTAGTACATGCTGTTTTGGATTCACCAAATTATGAAAATGTGTTTTTTATAATGCTAATTTGATTTCTAATCTCTAATCGCCTTTCTGGTAGAAAATGAAAACGACGAAACGAATTGTTCCTTCACAGCTTCCGTATTTGTAGTTCTTCTGTTTTTGTAGGCGGTGGTTGTAGGCAGTCATGAAGTTTGATTAAACTCCTCTTTACTTTTCTCTTTAATATGCCTGAATCTGGGGTTGCGTGAGTTCCGATTCCCTAGCAGGTCAGTGTGGCAGTTATTTCACAGTATAGTGTCATGGTTTAATGACTGGGACAACTAATATTTTGGCACAAGTAAACAGGCTAACTAACCTGCAGCAGTACGTTAGCTAAGCTAGCTCTCGGCACTGCAGCACTTTCAATGATGCTCTTAGCTAACTAGCTGCTGTAGCCAAACACATTCTGCCCTTTCATAGTTCGTGCGATAGGATTATGGATACGTTTTATATGTTTCAAACCTTTTTTCCATTGATACAAGTGACAAATAGAGACTTTATTCGCTCTTTGTCATTGCTGTGCTGCCCATGATAATCCTCGTCCCTGTTTATCACAGTACCTTGCTTTATTTTATAGATATTCTTTATAGCTGTCTTACTAAAGGAACTGATTAGACATTTGGTTCACACGTAAACTCTGTTACCACATTTTAATTAAATGTATTGCTTAAATGACTCATGATACACTTGCCCTTGCTCATCCACTAATTTTGCTACACAGTGACTTGTGTAGACACGTAATGCTGTGTGTCATGTCTGTAAGGGCACAGAGGAATATAGCTTATTATTCAGGGAAATGCTGAACTATGAGATTTTCAGTGCCTTGTATGTTTTGTCTAAACCCATGATTTATTCTTATCTTTTATTGTTCTTTTTTTAGGTATTTGAGGGTAACAACCAGAAACCAGGTTATCCAGAGAAGAATGCCCATCAGAGAGCTCATAGTGAAATAATGCAGAGACCCTGCATTTGTGAACAGATAAAGGGACAGAATATCTCTGTCCTATCTCTATACCACTTAAATGTATAAATGGGAGTGATTAAGTAGATTTATATGAATAATACTGAGAGGCGACAGTCTGTGCGAGGAGCAGAGGGCAAGGGGAGTCTAGGGAGTGGCAGACCTCAATCAGAGCTGGCCAGCCGGGGCCTGGAACAAATGGGCACGATGATGGGGCCCTTTCTGCTCTGGCTCCAGGACGTAGCAGCTGTAACCCTGCTGAGGGCTCGGCGCACTCTTTTGAGGGCTGCCATTCTGTTTTGTGTGCTGATGCTGCTGCTCTGGGTGTCCATCTTCCTCTATGGCAGCTTCTACTACTCCTACATGCCCACTGTTAGCTTTTCCACACCGGTGAACTTCCAATACAGGTACAGACACAGTTTGGGTAGGATGGTGAATACTGTAAGATGTAGTTTTGTATTGGACCATTTCAGTCCCTTATTTACATACACAATTTTTTTGCCTAATTATATAATTTGTAGGTCATATACAAAACATATTTCCAGTAAACTCCTTTATGATTTAGAAATGAAAGGAGAATTCCTTCATTTTCATTTAAGATGTCTGCATAATTAAATCTCTAAGATGAAAAGAATTCATAAACTGATGTAATGTGAAATGCACCATTGTAGAAAAACTATTCTGAATTGTTGTTTGAAGTAGGGATAAGAACCAGACATCAGAAAGGTTTATTGCCACTAAACCTGACCAAAGCTGATACATAAAATGGTTACAAATACACTACCTGATGCCTAAAATTTGTTTTATGATAGTTTTTTTTTTATTTAAGATAAATTTCTAGCCTTAAACACATACAAAAAAATCAATTCACGACAAAGAGGTACATATAGAGGTACATACCAAGGAAAAGTTATTAAAAACATCTTGAATAATGGTAATTTATACCACAGAAAGTACACTCTGGCATGTAGTTGGCTTATAATCAGTAACCGAAAGTAAATGTATAAATTTCTGCAGTTCCAAGAACAGCAGTAGAGAGGCAGTTCAAGAAGATGCAAGCAGCAGTTCTTAACACAAAGAACTGTCTGCATCAGGTCTCTGGCCACCCTGGTGTTGATTGGCCTTTAAGTATCATATTCATTGACCTATTCCTTGTTTATGTTTTTTTATTGTGAGTCATGGAAACTGATCATTAATAACAGTAAAAGCTCTCTGACCTCAAAAAGTCTCAGGACACGTTCCCTTCTCCTGCCTAGTACAAACAGATAAATGTTAGAAACAATCCAAAACACTGGTTTTATACTTGAAAATTTAAGAACGTCAGCTAGATATGAATATGGTAGTTCATCACAAGGTGATCTGTCAGGATCTAAAAGCTTTAGATCTGTCACTGTTACACATATACATTCAGACACATGTTTGCGAGTTGTTTTGAATTCTTAATTAATTATTGAAATAATACATTCCAGATTAAAATACATTTGTTTGGGGACATTGCAACCCCTCATTGTAAAGAAAAGATATGATAAATTGTACATTGCACCATTCACATCAGACTACCCTGAATGACTTTGTGTACACCAGACATTTTGCTGGAATTTCCTTAAAGTTCTTTGTGATCTTGATTGTTAGTGCTTATGTTCAGAGCTTTATCTTTGTATTTGTTTAAACTATGTAATTTTTTATGTAATTTTTTTTTTTTTTAGTTGCTACTGTTTTTCTTAGCGTATGGTTATTCTGAAAGGGCACAGCATTATTATTAGAAATAACTTGATTAATTATGGACTTATTATTGCAGAACTGACTGTGAGTCTGCCAACTCCATTCTCTGTTCATTCCCCATAGCCAACGTCTCTCTCCTAAAGAATGGCAAGGAGCAGGTGAGGTCATCATTCTTAAAATACACTGAGACACAATGAGTAGTCCAGAATCTTTGCACTTTGATACAATTTCTTCCACCAATTGCCTGTCCTGGCTCATTTTTGTATTGCATAACACATGCACAAAAAATATTTAAAAGTTAAAACCCTTCCCAGAAATGCTTCATTTAAAATGACCGAAAGTTGCATCACATGGTCTAATATGCAACAGTTCTAACAGTTATGTCTGCTGTAGGTGATGATGTATGGTCAACCTTACCGGGTTTCTCTTGAGCTGGAGATGCCAGAATCTCCAGTTAATGAGCAGCTTGGCATGTTTATGGTCAAAATGTCCTGCTACACTAAGGATGGGACAACTGTGTCCACTGTGGCTCGATCTGTGAGTAAGGGTGGAGACGTTTTTCCCCACAACAGTAATGCAGTAGTTGTATTTTTAATGCGTTTTGTTAATTTTCTCTATGAAGTTCATATTCATTTTAATTGGTTTTTATGAAAAATATTTGGTTTTAGGTTATATTTGGGTTCAGGTTCAGGTATATTTTACAAATATCTTTCTTTTAATGTTCAATAATTTTAGTTTTTATTGTTGTGGTTGTACTACTGAACTTGTATCAAGTAATATGAAAACCACATATCAGTATAAAGCCTTATTTATTCACATTCATAGAATCTTGTTTACAAAATTCTCTTTATTGTAATAATCCTGTCTGTTTTTCACTGCATTTTGTGATGTTGATTTCACAAGACGCCCTCTTGTAGATTTTGCATTGCATAGTGTGGTCACTGCTCAGCTTCTAAGCACATGGTGGGGATAGTTGTTTGTGACCTGTGGCATATATTGGAGCTGTAATGGAATTAGCTGAATTGTAGTATTCCAGTTACAATGACGTTTGTGACCTGAATTTACAATAATTGTCCACAAGAGGGTGCCATATGCTTTGTTATAATCATTGGCAAGGTTGAAATACCAGTTTTAGAACTAGCAGTGTTGTTACAATGGCTTAGACCAAAAAAAAAACCCTCTCTGTAACTTCTTTATCCAAATTTTTCTGTCCCAATTTAGTTAATGGCAGTTTCTGATACAGTAACTAAACCCAGTTGTACACATTCTTTAAATGAAGTCTCTCCCATCATTCCAAAATGCCTGTCTCATAATTATAGACTCTGCTTTTGTTCTACATTTTAATATTAGACTCAGAATATTTTTCTGTCTTAATTGCTTAATGTGGCTGTGTTGTGTCCCATCAGGCCATGCTGCACTATCGCTCAAGCCTTCTACAGACACTGAGCACCTTGCTGTTCTCTCCACTGTTACTGACTGGGTTGTCTGAACAGAAGCAGCTTATAGAGGTGGAGCTCTTCTCAGACTACAAGTCTGACTCTGTGAGTATGCTACGAATGATCTAGAGATATCCACTTCAGATTTACACACATGTTTTAGGACATAATTATGTATTTATCAACAGTAATTAATAAAATAGTAATTAATCAGTATTACCACATATAAAATGTATAAATATATGAAATATTTATGCATGTAAATGTTGATAATATTACAAAAAAATAACATAAAAGTACAAATTATTGCAACAAAATGTTTTTTTTTTTTAACAACTGTGTAATGAAAAAAACTACAGTGTTCTTGAAAAAATAGACCTTGGTTCCATAATTGGTAATTGGTTCCATGAAATGTAAACTTCTCAGAACCACAACATATTGTAACCGTATTGTGCAATGCAAGGTTTCACAACATGTTCTTAGGCTGATGATAAGAAATGTAAGAAGTTGTGTAAAAACTTGGTGGTTTATGCTTGTTTTTGCATACTTTTGTTCCTTTCTATAAGTACAAAGTCAAAAGACAGTATGTGTTAACTGGAAGTGGACATATGCAATGGAGGTATATGAAATAGAGGGAAAAAAGTGTTTGAATGCTTGTTCCCCTCACACTCTGCATCATATGAACATTACATGAAATGTTATATTTCCAATAATAGGATGTACACTCATAACTGTGTTCATTGTCATCCTTGACTTCTGAAATATTGCAGCTCCATTTGATGCAACTGTTTAGCAGTACAGTTATGTCTTTTCATTCTTATTTGGTAGAAGTGTTAGACTTTTGAATCTTCTCTTTTCCTTACAGTATCACCCCTCCATAGGGGCTGTGATAGAGATTCAGTCTCGACGGGTGCAGATCTATTCTGCCCAGCTTAGAATCCATGCCTACTTCACTGGTATAAGGTGTGTGTCTTGTCAACTTTTCACAGCTCTGGCCCTGTTCCCCAGTTTTGCCTGGCTAGACTTAATGGAATTTACCTGATTAGCTATCTTGCTTCAACACAATCAGAACAGTGAAATAAGAGGCCGCCACTGTGGTACTACACCTTTACTATTAATGACTTTTTAAATTATTTGAGAACTGAGGATACAAATGGTTGCAGTTTGGCAAGTGGAGTTTTTTTGGAGTTCTTGCTTGACAAAAGACTCAGGGGTTTTTGAGTTCTGTGATTGCTGTTGTCCGATTGTCTATGATGTGCTATAACTTTTTAAAAAGGAGACAGATCTCCGCTGCCGGGAGGCCAGTCATGCAAAACATTTTGTGTCTACAAAGCCATGAACGTCTTGGAAAAGGCAATACCTTAAAGACTGTGCCTTTGGTGGATCCTCCTTCATTACCCAGTTATGATCCCCTCACCTGTTACCAATTTACCTGCATATTGTGGGAGGGTTTAGAACATTTTAAGCTAAATCATTTGTGAACATTTTGCTTTTATTTGGCCTTGATCCCTTTTTTGAGTGTGTTGGGGTGTGAAATTGAAAATTAGTTTTTTACCTAATGCAGTTGAAATAAAGTTGGCCAGCCAAAACATTTGAAGTCATTTTTGTCAATTTTGTTTTTGGTGCATTGTAAATCATGGTTGTGGGTGATTCTAAAATTTTGACTGTCCTATGCCTAGCTTGTAACATCCATGCTAGTGTGGCCTTATTTTCCTCTTTCTTTTATGTTGGGAATGAAATTGTTTTAGTTCTTTATAGTAAATATTGTACATATAATCAGACTGTGTGAAGTATTTTTGCACAAAGTACTAAACGCATTGTTCTCTCTCTCCACAGATACCTCTTGTATAATTTTCCTCTAATGTCTGCAGTCATTGGAGTTGCAAGTAACTTCACCTTCCTTAGTGTCAGTGTGCTCTTTAGTTACTTGCAGTTCATCTGGGGGGGACTGTGGCCCCCAGAACAGGTTCGAGTTCAGGTAGGCCCACTGCTGTGATCTGAAAAGATTGTTGTTTGAAGTTTGATGTTCCTCATCTTGATAAAGTGTTCTGGTTTGATGGTCAGATTATTTCTTTGTATGTGCATCCATTGGTGTTTAGGTGATGATGGGAGACACAACTCGTCTCAGGCAAAGAAGAGAAGAGGCCCAGAGACGCATGCACACCTCTGCCAGCACACCCAGTAAGAACTGTCTGCTAGCTTAGCCACTCCAGTGTTAACAGAGGTCAGAACGAGCAGCTTTCATAGACGCATGTGTCAAAGTACCTTAGCTCCTTGTGTGTTATGCAATTAACCTAAATACAGTAAAATGCTGTGCGTTGTTGTCATACATTAACAATTTTTAAATGCCCTTTAACCTTGTAATGACTTCAGTTATGAAGTACGAGAGAGAAGGGAATGCAACTGCACACCAACTTCAAGAGCCTGAACAACGTGCAAGAAACAAATGTGAGTTGGTGAGAATATGATTGTTTAAACTCAAAGGACTGAATAAGGTTAATGTTTGCTAAAATGTCTCAGCAGTACATTACTGAGAACTTGCTCAAACATCTTTGGTACTCTTCCATTTTGTAGGTGAACAGGAAACAATTGGTGTGATTGGTGTGATTGGTTCAGTGCCTGAACACAGCCAGAACAGTGAGAATGGTAAGAAATTTAAGCTTGTGGAATACGGGACAGATCACTAAAGATTAACATTTCAGTGCTTTCTTTTGGTGTTCCATTGAGACCCAGTTCTTGCATAAAATACAGTCATTAACCTTTATTTTAAAATATTGACTGTTTAATGTCATGTAGCATATGGAATTTTTTGAAGTGCCAGTTTTGCATTTGGGAAGCAACGTTTTCAATGAATAGCCACTTTAAGGGCCAATATGTAAAATTTTTCTAACGTTTTATTTTTTCCCTGAGGTCAGCTTTTATAGTTGCTTCGACCAAAAACAATATTTAATTTTTACACGACCTCTTTTTAACCTTCCTTTTCCTCTTAGAACTAAACAGGCTGTTTTTGTGACTGTGCCTTTAAGAGTGATATACATAGTGCTGCTCTGTATTATGCCTCATTCTGGACTGAAACACTCCTTATAATTAAACTGCTGCAGGTTGAATATGTGAATTTATGTAAATGCAGTGGTTTTCATCACAAATGGACTTGGTAGTATTATTTAAAAAACAGCCAAAACAAAGAAAGTATAATTTTTTATTTTATTGCTCAGTTTTCCATCTAATCAATCTTCTCTTCCTGCCCCAGCACTTGAGGCCTGCACAGATGATGGTCTTGTGCTCACTGAGGCTCCACACACTAGTATGAATGAAGAAAAGCCTGAGACCGAGACCGAGACTGAGCAGAGGGCCACAGAAGATAAGACAGCAGCCCAAGACGAGAGCACATCCCTACACCAACATTTTGACACCAGCCTAAGACAAAGAAATGCACCGTGGATGAGCCTCTGAATTCTCTTTCAGTTGGAGTCAGGTTCTCGGGCAGGTTGCAAACATAAACATACTCTCATTTGCTTGTGTGCCTTACATTACTCATTCAGTAGTATATGTGTGCTGACAGGCAAATAGAATTCTTTGTTTGACCAATGTATGACACCACAAGCTTTTTTTTTTTATCTATTTCAAAACCTCACTGAGCTTCTGAGCCTTTGCCTGCTCTTCACCTCTGCAGCTTTGTCTGAACAACTTTTCACAGGTTACAGACCTGAGGATTACATAATTCTAATGCACAAGTAGCATGAATAGTTATTAAATTAAAATTAAGAATAGTTAGTAAATGTTATTTCTTGCTTGTGTGCACACATAGAGCTAAGTACACTGTCATGTCAAGGGAGTTTATCATTCCACTTGAAATAAACAAATGCATTGTCTATTGCAACATTATGAGGGACCTGCTAATATAAAAAAAAACAAACAGTGCCTTGCTAAAGTATTCAGCTCCCTAAAAAGTCACCAGACTTGTGTGGCTTAAAATGGAGTGAAGGTGGATGAGTCAACTATAACAATAGCTTTGCCTACAGCTGCCCTGTATTGAAAGGTGCCTAGATAAACGCCATTACTGAAGGAAAAAAACATCAAAACACATTTGTAGTTTGCCAGAACTATCCTAAACATATGAGTATGCTTTATGGTCAGATAGGAATACATTGTAGCTTTTTAGTTAAATTTCAAAATGCTCTGTTTGGCACAACCATAAAACCATCCAAACAGTGGGGCAGTGGTGGCCTCGTGGTTAGGATACTGCCTTTGGGACCAGAAGGTCGCAGGTTCGAGTTTCGGCCCACTACTGAGGTAACCTTGAGCAAGGTACCGTCCCGCTACACTGCTCCCCAGGCGCTGTTGATAGCTGCCCACTGCTCCACGTGTGATGGATAAAATGCAGAGGTCACATTTCATTGTGGTGCTTGATCGTGTTCACAATGACACATAGTCACTTTCATTTCTTCACTTCAGTGAAGTATGTGGGTGGCAGCATCGTGCTGAGGGTACTTTCTTAAACAGGGACTGAAGGATGAATAGATGAATAGATGGATGGATGGATGGATGGATGGATACTGCAAAATACAGGAATATTCTGCAAGACAACCTAATTTAGTTTGCTAAAATCTAAATCTTGAGATAAACTTCTCTGTAGCACTATTACAGCACACAAGCCTTACCTAACCAGTCTGAACAACCTGGGGCATATCTGCCAGGAAGCAGGGACAAAAATCGGTAGAAATGTACCCTAAATGAACTTTAACTGTTACTGCTTGAAAAGGTTTTTCTACCAAGTACTTGTCTGAAGGACATGAGAGCAGCATGTTGTTTGCAATTGAAATGCAGGCTAGAACAATCTGTATCCATGTCATTTGGAATCTAGACAAATCCAATGACTTTTAAGGAGGCTGAACAAGTCATAGTACAGAATATACACAGATCAGTCATAACATTAAAACCACAAGCGTAGGTCCCCCTCATAACACCAAAAGAGCTCTGTCCCATCAAGCTATGGACAACAAAATCTCTGAAGGTCTGTGATATATGGCACCAATAAGTTAACCGTAGATTTAAGATCTCTACGTTGTGAGGTGAGACCTCCATATATCGAACTAGTTAGTCCAGCACATCCCATGGAAGCTCAGACACACTGAGAGTTAGTGAATTAACAGATCAAGTCAACAACCTGAACTCTTTATCAGGTTCTGTTCCTCAAACCATTCCTCAACTATTTGTGCAGTCTGGCAAGGTGTGTTATCTTGCTGAAAGAGGTCATTGCAATTCAGAGGTGGACAAAGTACAGAATTCCAGTACATCAGTAAAAGTATAGATACTCCTGGTTTAAACTTACTGTACTAAAAGTAAAGGATGTTCTGTCACATGTTTACTTACGTTAAAACAACTTGAGCTAAAGTACTCTTTTTGTAATGTCAGTGCTTTGTTGTATTGTTCCCACAATGCATTGAAAGAACCTTATGACTGTGAAACTAATGAAGGCACTGACTTACTTGTAGAACCTGTAGAATAAAAAGCTTGTTAAATGTGCTACAAAGTAGCAATAGAAACACAACTGAACAGACAAAAGGACAGGGATTGTCATTAAATTTAATATCCTATCCTTATTGGGCTCAGCTCCTAGTTGAGTCCACTGCCTTCACATAATCTTATTGTTTGCTGTTCGGATCCACACAGGACTCGATATTATGTCCCTAATGGTTTCCAAGCTAACTGGTTCTAATAAGCTTTCACACTCTGCCTCTTGCTTGGCCTCCATGACTTGGGCATCCATGACACAGGTCACAGTTATCCTTCCTTGGATCACTTTTTGTATATACTAATCACTGCACATTGGAAACACCTCACAAGACCTGGCAATTTGCAAATGGTCAGATCCAGTCATATAACCATCACTATTTTGCCTTTGAAAAAGTCACTCAGATCTTTGTTCGCCACAATTTTTCCTGCTTCATGTTAACTTCAAGAACTGGTTGTTCGCTTGCTGCCTAATGTAGCCCGCCCCTTTACAAGTCTCATTGTAACAAGATAATCATAGTAATAATCTTATTAACTTCATCTGCTAGTGGATTTAATGTTGTGACTGATCTGGGTGTGTGTATGTGTGTATATAGCTATAGCAGAATGTAGCATGCTAAATGGAATTGTCTGTTACAGCTAGTCATTGGTTGTGTCATGTATCATTTAATCAATGCACTTAATCACTTTGGGCAGTGCTGGACTAGTGTTTGGGACCTTGCCCTTATAAGAAGTTTGCAGGTTCAAGTCCTGGCCCAGGTACCAACTGAGGTACCCTTAAGCAAGGTATGTTTCTGCTACATTGCTCCCCGGGCATTATTGATAGCTGCCCACTGTTCCACAGGTGCATGGGTTAATTGCATAGGTCATATTTTGTTGTGGGGCACTTTATAATTGAGTGTGTTCACAATTTCAAATAGTCACTTTCACATTAATGGATTCCATGTGGTAATGCACATCATGTAACACCAAGTATTCAAAGTGTATATGTGCTCGTAAGCAAAATGAACACTTCAGTCACTCCTAGAAATTTCCATTGGGTTTGCAGTAAGCATGCTGACCAATATCTATAAAGTGTTTTAGAGAGATTTATTTTTTAATATTTGAGAGGGAAAGTGAGGAACCTGCTTAAAGGCTAATAAATGCACTGTAAAGAGGATTTTGGTTCTACATGCAGCCATATGTAGAAAAACATGGAAACCAAGAGTCCACCATTGAATGTTCCAAAGATTTTCTGTTTTAGAAATGCTAAATGATTGTACATAATGCTTAGTAGAATATGTTTGCTGTAATGTATGCTATATGTTTACATTTCTAATTTATTTAATAAACCTTAGAGATGTTACCATGTTGTGTAAGATGTTGTAATGAATGGAAAAAACTGTTTCAGCTGTATCTCTGGTGCCTGACACCTGGATTTTACCCCGTGGAACAACTGCATACTTGAATCAGTCATCCATAGCAATGTATTAGTGGATGCTGACAAGTACTGGTTATTCATGGTTGTGTTGTTAGCAGCCCTAAAGATTCTAAAGTAAGAAAAATTATTTCCTTGCTCCTCTTCTTTTTGGTACATGCTGGATCAGATTGATTAGTTGCTGTGTCTGTCGTTTTTCACTGTTTGACAAAAGCCCTCAAAGTTAGCAGAAGCTAAACATGGCATTCTAAGCTAGGCAGGACCATTGTCAAGTATCAGGTAATGTCTCATGGTTTGTTTTTTTGCAACAAGTCATGTAAATAAAAATACACACCATGGCAAATTGTGTTTTTTTCAATATATTTGAACAAGGAAACATTTTACCCTTTGCCTACAAATAAAGATGATGAACAAAACCACTAAAAAGCTTTTATCAGTCATTTTTTACTAACAATTTCAATAGATTTAACTTTTTTTTATCTTTGGAGAGAGGAAGTACCCCTTTGGGCTCAGAAGCTAGTATTACCCCCTCTTGGAGAAGCATTTTGCGATAGGTCTTTTGTGTAGTTGGCCACCAGTTTCTGATATCTTCTTACCAAAATTTTGACCACTCTAACATGCAAAACTATTTCAGTTGACATTAAGATGTTTACA
Organism: Arnoldichthys spilopterus; assembly: GCA_037974385.1. Classification (NCBI taxonomy): domain Eukaryota; kingdom Metazoa; phylum Chordata; class Actinopteri; order Characiformes; family Lepidarchidae; genus Arnoldichthys; species Arnoldichthys spilopterus. Next base: position 9,671,637 of record JBBPDA010000025.1, read on the forward strand.
GGGTTTCTTGCATGTCCTGCCCTTTTCAAATCCCAGACAACATTACAATGGGGCTCAAAAAAAACCATTTTTTCTTTTGAGCTAGTCCTTGGTGTATTTGTTAGTATGCTTAGGATTGTTATGCTGTTTTAAAATCTACCTCTGCTTCAACCACTTAACTTTTGAACAGATGGCCTCACATGGGGCATTCTTTTATGTGGTGCAGAATTCATAGTTGAATCTAGTTGACAAGATGCCCAGTCCCTGAGGCAGCAAACCATTACATTTCCACAACAATTCTTCACATCTGGTACAGGGTTCTTCTCATGAAAGACTCCTTTGGTTTACATCATTGTCACTGTACAATTACTGTGGCCAACATATGTAGTCAGCAACTTTTTCAATTTGTGTTACAGTAGCTCTTCTCCTGGATTTAATCAAACAGGCTTGCCTTTGCTCCCCACACTTGTCACTCCCCCCACACACGCATCACCCTGACACTGCTGGCTCACCAGATGTCCTTCTTTGGACCACTTTTGGTAGGAATCACTAAACACCGGGAACACCCAAGACGACCTGTCATTTCGAAAATGTTTTGACCCAGTCATTTAGCAATCACAATCTGGTTCTTGTGAAAGACTCTCAGGTCCATAAACCTCCCCATTTGTCTTGCTCCCCACACATCAACTTCCAAAAACTGACTGTTCACTTGCTGCCTAATCTATCCCACCCCTTGAGCGATACCATTGTAACCAGACAGTCAATACTATTCATGTTACCTGTCAATGATGGTTGTTAGTGTGTCTGTGTTGATATTCTGCACTTCACCTTCATAGTGATAGTTTTATTTCAGATTTAATGTGATTAAGTACAATGTAAAAATATTGTTGCTAATTTGCCTTTAGCTATTGAAAGATATTACATAGTTATGGACCATTACAGACCCCTCACACCCTGGACACAGACTTTTTGACCTGCTGCCCTCTGGTAGACGGTATAGAAGCCTGCAAACCAGGACCACCCAACACAGGAACAGTTTCTTTCCCCTCTCCATCTCTCTCCTAAACAGTTAAATTGTCACTGCTTCACCTTACAAGACTGCAACTGCACTTTATGCACTCACTGTTGTTTGCACTCTGTGATCCTGTTTTTTTGTTATATTGTATTGTTGATATATTATTCATTGTGTTGTTTACATTTGTTGTATTGTGTTTTTTACTACTGTTTACACTGAACTTGAGAGACACCATCGGCCGGAAACAAATTCCTTGTATGTGTTCGCTCACACACTTGGCCAATAAATGATTCTGATTCTGATTATGTTTGACACATCTTCACATAAAACCAATTAAAGAAAAACACAATAAAGGAAAGCATTTGGAAAATCTAGCTGTTTTGTACAATATTATATATATAACTGAACTGAACTGCCTGTGGATTTTCTGCATGGGTCTAATTTCTCCTGTTTCAGTACAATGGGCAGCGTGTCTGTGTGTCCATCTTCTGGAGAGTAACTAGCCTTCCAAAGAGGATTTGGAAGAGTGCAAAACCACCTGCAATATCTGGAAGTTAGAAACAAGCTCAAATTATGTCCACAATATTCCTGTCTAATTTACTGAGTGATTGCTATAGTTTGGAGTTTTCTCAGGGCTGTAGAGCATGTAAAGCATGAAGTTCCTTGTTTTACTCAAGACCTGAAACTGATCCTCATTTAGGTAGGTGTAAGATGATTTGTCATTGCTGGGAAGTTGAGTAAAACATTCTTCGAAGTTTTTTCATCTGTCTGTGTAGTGTAAGCTGCTATACACCGAATCAGGTTACAAAAAATACAAAGATACAAAGAATTACTGCAGGTTAAATATATATTTTTGTGATCTTATTTATCTGTTCTAACTGGAAAATGCTGATGGTAAAATATGCATTAGCCATCTGGCAGACAGCACCCAGTCCTTCAATTATATGTACTTTACATTTTTAGCTGCTTAATACAGCTTAGTTTATGAATTTAGACCAACTCTGCAAATCAAATTCATAGTAAGCATTTTAGCTTTTTGAAATAAGTAGAATACAGGGCAGCCAATCTGATAATTTCATATGTGATGTACATAAATTAATCTTAAAGGAACAGTAAGTAATAAAACTTAAAGCTGAAAAAAGTTGTGTATAATTACATTGCACATGACTGGAGCGATTCAATCCCATGGATCAGCAGCAAAAATGTGAGAAGGGGTTAGTGAGTAAGCAAGACCTTCCTCCTCCCACAGCTATAGCTGAATTGCCCATGAGCAAGGCACCCAACCCCACAGCTGCCCCCAGGACTGTTGGTGTGCAGCCCTCTGCTCACACACAGATGGCTTAACTGCAGAGGACAATTTCACTGTTCACAGTGTGTAACTGCCACATTATCTGAATAAAATTCAAATGCACTGTAATTTCTCTGAATTCCTTGCTCAGGAGAATTATGGACTTGTACAATATCTTTATTACATTTTAACAGTTTACATCAAATAACAATAACAACACTAATACCATAACATAAATGAATTCTTCCTTCCCAGGTCAATAAAATTTCTTTTGCGTCTATGAACTGCTTCTTCTCGCAACAGGAATTACAGTTTTACTTTATTACTCATACCTTATCTCAGGGATTAGTTGTTCAGCCTTTGCCAACACGTGTTCCTGCTTAAACAACATTGTATATGAATTGAAAGTACTGCGAGAGTTTCTCTGTTCACATACTGACTGGTGCAGTTTAAGAATTTATAATAAATTGACAACAAGAGTGAATTACTTTATTACAAAAATAAATGTTAAAAGAATTTTTAAACACTAAAAAACACTTCCCTTTTTTGGATGTAAAAGGGTATCATTTGATCACTTCGTATCTCACTTATCACACAGTAATACCCCTAGCCTGCAATGGTAACACATAACGTGAAGGTGATGGAGTCATAAAATCCTGTATACCTCCACACCCAGTTCCTGCAATCAGCATAAAACAGCAGGCATCAAGAGGCCAAAGTTTTCCAGTCTTCTAGTACTACATCTTGTGCATATTTTTACTACTTGTGCTTTGCAACCACAGATTCCTGTTTTTGTCTGAAGATTACATTTTAGTCATTTATTAAGATGATTTTTTCCAAGCCTTAAATATTTATTTAACATGATTCTTTCCTAATACTAAATATTTATTTAAGATTATTCTTTCCTTTTGTGAAATTTCTTGTGTTTGTTTTTAATTTTGTTTATACTTGTACACTTTGAGTTTAACAAAACATGATTTTGCTGTGATAAATGATTGAAAATGACCATGTTCCTCCAAGTTCGTTTCTCATATTGTTAACTTTGTGCAATCACAACACGACATGAATAGAAAGATCAAATATACAGAATAAGTACAGATGTGAGGAAACTCTACCCCTTTTTAAGTTCAGATTTCACAGCTGTTTACTGTAAATACATTCATAGTTATGCCTATTTATCAATTTACAGTGTAAAAATGAATTTATATTGTTATATTTAACAGTATAATATTGTTGTTTATAGTTAAATTTATTTTATTTTTACATTCATTCTGTTTTTCTTTATAACTGTGCTTATTACAAAATATTTTACCGTTTTATTATATTTATTAGACTAATGTTCACTTATGATTACATAACCCTCACGTCAAAAGGTAAATAAAGGGTAGGCTGTTTGCCAGAAGATTGGAATTCGAAAACTCTTCTGTGGCAAGCCGCTTCCTTTGTTATTTATAGATGCGAACAGGAGAAATGTTTTGGCCTCTAATGTCTTTACCACAGGTTACTGAGTGGGCCAAGAAAATAGGAAATGCAATTAGTTTTGGGAGTAGATTTAGAATTTTACTCAACAGGGAGACAGTAGGGGTCTGAGTTTCGTAACCAATTAGGGTCGGAAGGACATAGCAATAAAAAGTACCAATCCTTTCCTGTTAAAGGGTGGGGAGAAAATACTGAGTGTAACCTGGGATGTTTTCAAGTGAATGTAGCTGAAAGTCTAACTACATTCAGAAGTTCATTCTTGCTGGAAAATCTGTCTATGTACAGAAAAATTGTACAATTCTTCATGACTTGGTGTCACTTTATTGCACTGCAGCCCCTTGTAGATAATATACAGAGGTTGAAATTGTTAATAAAGTTAAAAAACATTCCCGATTATCAACAGTGTTAGGTTTAGGATTAGGAATTGGACTAAAGTTTTAAGTTTTTTTGCTTGAGGTTAAGATAAAAAAATATAAGATTAACTTATTTAATTTTCAATTGAATACAAACCAGAGCAATTTATTTACAATGTTTTAACTAAAATACAGTCAGGTTGGACAAGATTTTTGTGAATTAACGTTTTTATTTAAGGTTTAAGGTTTTGTTTTTATTGTATTTTAAAAGTATCAACATTTCCAGGAAATTAGGTTTGTAAGTAAGTAAGCTGAAGTGCACTGTCCACTTTTTTTGCACCTAAACTTTATAATTTATATATATTTAAATTTATAGCCTATCACTGCTTTCAAACAGGAGCATTTAAAAAGTACTTTCCCTTTAAATTCTCTCCTTGATTCTCACCATGACAATAGCACCTTCTTTAGACAACAGTGGCCAAACATGAAGAAACATAGCTGTCAAGAACGTCTGCATCCATTGTTCAGATGTCAGAACTGCTAACGTGTGAGCTTCTTTGACAGCAAGAAGCAGTTCCAACAGCCTTAAGTGGAAGTCACTTATGCTAAACAAAGGATATCCTTTAAGCAGGACAGTGGGTTCCATTTTGTGATGCCACTATTTATTAATTGGCGCCTAGTTTCTGCTCTGTTGAAGTTGTTTTTTTTTATTTTTTTCATTCCAATGTTTTTGGCATTCTTTGTGACAGGAAGTAAGTCAGCATGGGAAACAATCTTAATTGTTTTACATTCTGTACATGCATGTGTACAAACATTGGTTAAGAATGCCAATGTCTCTCTCTGGACATAAGACAAGGGCCTTCTTCCTTTTCATTAAGACAATGTGTCTTCTCCAAGGGTATATCCTGAATGGACGAAGTTAAACATGAGAGTGTTTCTTTTTCTTTCGTTATTTGACTGCTTCATTGTTCTTGATGTTAATTTATTTGAACGAGAGTCACCATGTGAACATCTTCAGCCATCTTATCTAATCTTCCTGCCAATGTGGTGGAATGATAGCTCAACCTTGGCTCTAAGTGGATTGCTTTGGTTGGAGAGGGCTTTGTTTTAAATAACACTTCCCACTGACGCAAAACAATGACAATAGCTCTTGGTTGGCCAGAGTTATTTTAGGGCCTGTAAGAAAGGTGGGCCTTGTTCGAAAGTGGATTGATAGCAACCCCTGCTCCCCCACACCCTGTTTATTAATTATACTGGTAGCATGTGTCTGCCTCTCAGGGCATGGATAAGTCATTGTTTTCTATGTAAACACACTTATGTACTTCATCCTTCCCATTCTGAGCGGTGAAGAGGTTGGCATGCTACAGAGGTGAACCGTCAATTTGAATTACTAATGGACCCATAAAGTGCGTCAAGAACTAAACACAGTTTATTGCAACATTCCACTGACGTATATAAGTTGAGGGTCTTGTTTGTTGCCTTGTCTCATTTGGCAAATATCTCTTCTATGCCTAAAGGGCATTCCATGACACAGAAAGATGTTTTTGTTTGTTTTTATTGATATTATTAGTATCATAATTACACAATCACATACATGAGAAAAATAAATGAGCCATTTCTAATACATGTACAAAAAGATCGTAATGTCATAATTTTTCAAAAGACCATAATGTTTGCTTTCTCAACTGGTGTAACTGACTTAACTTTTAATCTTATAAATCTTGTATATTGTATGTTAAAACTTTGCCTTAAAGTGCTAATTTCATCCCTTCATAGTTCAGTAGTATCATGAGATGTAGATAATGCATTGCAAAATGCTTGTTTAAAGATATATACACCATTCCTATACATATATATTCCATGTTCAGTCCTTGGTTTGGCCTCTGGTCAGTCCTTCAGCCTGTTGTATACTGATGAAGCTCTCGCAAGTGCTGGTTGATTTGTACTGTGAAAAAAAGTTCCATAAGCTAGAATCATAACTGAAATATACTTCCACTGTTTTCTGCTACATCAGTTTTGTCTTACCTGTCAGCAGTTCATTTCCACCTGGTGTTCTTCCTACTGTGGCTGGGGGCACTCCAGCTGGGTATGATCCAAAAGAACTACTTCCAGCTGATCCTGCACTGCCAAAACCTGCTACACCTGTACTGAGGCCTGTTCCACTAGAACCTGGAATAAAGGAACCGAATTGACCTGGTTTTTGCAAGCCTGTTCCTGCACTACCTACTCCCGTTCCACTTGATCCCACTGAACTCCCAGATGTTCTGCCATACAGTGATGTTCCCTGGCCAGTAGGCCCTAGCCCTGCCCCAGCTGCTGAGCCCATAGACCCCATTCCAGCTGACCCAACACTACCAATGAATGTGCCTAATGAAGTCTGGCTTGGTTTATGTGGCCCAGTTTGAGTCATGAATGGGTTGGATGCTCTGCCGGGAACTTGTCCAAACTGCAATAAGAAAAAGAAAATAAATTAAACTTGGACTCCTGGATGAAAACTCACCAAAACAAAACAAACAGTAACTTTATAATAGAATTTTTATGGTGTTTAATGTAAGTCGTTTTAACAATGTATCTCTTCATTTCTTATGAATTATCTTAAGAACACATAATGATAAGAGCAGCTTCTGTTTGTAAATAGGGTGATAAATAATAGACAATAATAAATAAATAAAAGATGAAAAGAATGTTGAATGACATTGTAGTGTGATAGAGACAATATGATACCACTCTTTCAGTGCAAAGAAAATCTAAATAACACAATCATAAATAAATACAGCTTTTTCCCCACCTTACAAGTGACCAGTGAAGCATTGAGGTCCTTGACATTGTCTGTAAGCATTTTAATTTCAATTTCTTTAACAGACAGTAGATTTTCTAGAAGTTTCTTATTTCCATTTTGTTTGGAGATGTCGAGCAGGAGCCGCTCTAACTCTTTGTCATAATTTTGCTGGGCATACTTGAGAACCCTCTTGTTCTCTTCAATGATGTCGCTGCGATTGCGGTAGCACCAAGTAGCATCCTCCTTTAGACGTTTGTTCTCTGTTGTGCATCTGGCATTTTCACCAATGGTTTTTGTGACCTGGACCCCCACTTTGTCCAGATATGCCTGAAGCTTATTCTCCACCTCTGTTGAAAGACTGCTGCAGTTTGCACGGATGTTCTCAAGTTGAATGCTTTGTTTATCGCACGTTAGCTGGAAAGATATGTGCTTGGAAAACAAGTCATCCACCCTTTTGAGAAATTCCCTGGTGACATTGGGGATTCCTTGTAAGGACTGAATAAAATCCTGCTTACACTTCGTCTCATACATGTCAAGCCGCTCCTCAAGGAAAGCCTTGTCCCGCCGCAGATCAATTCCTTCCAACTGATATCTGATTCTGTCTTTATGGGCATTCTCTAACTCATGCTTCGTGATAAACATTTGCTCTGTGAAGTTGGCCCTCAGTAACTTGTTCAGTTCTTCAGCTTGTTGGAGCCGATGCTCCAAATACCTGTCATTGCCTAAGCAAAAAAAATCATTATGAAGCATATATTTGGTTAAACACAAAATTCCTAAATGTAGCTCATTCTTAACTGGGGACAGTAGAAAGTTCATATTTTCATTTTCATCCATCTCAGCATGTTTATGAAGAATCTCAGATGTTTACCTGTTACGGGGCAAGGTGTACGTGGAAGAGGTACAACGGTTCTTTTGTCAAGCTCACACTGAATCTGCAAAATGCCAAACACAAGCATCAATACTCTGCACTTATATTTTATACAAATCAAAGCATTTGAACAAATCATTTGAATAGACACACATTAAGTCCACTTTTGGACAAAACTGTAATGTCAGTGATTAAGTCTTTTATAATATAATAACCTCTATCTGCATATGGAAAAAATGGTACAAAAATGTTCACATGCCCAAAACTGTGACTGCTACTTATATAAATGTGGTTTAACTGTACAGCTTGTTTAAATGCCACTTAAAATATGAGTGATTGCAATTTATGCTGAACTTGAACAGGTGATGATACTGAATGACACTGAATGTCATTAAAGAGAAACAAATATCTATGAAAAAAATTCAAAGAATCATTCCTTGTCATTAAATAGGAAAATATAATCATTATCATTTCTATTACTTAATTCTCTATTACATCAAAGTATATTGTATTTAAATTGGGCACCCCTGGATTAATGACATTTTGCAGATTTTCAAAGTTTAAAAAATTGCACATCTGCAACAGAGATCACATTTTAATGCAAAATTACAGTTTATTTGCTAAATTTGACATTTTTGGGGAAAAACAAAACATTTCTAAATACTTAATAGCACACTTCATGCTGTCTTTTTATTTTTTAAAACACTGGACAAATAGATACCAGTTGTGAACAAAAAATGCAGAAAACGACATATTTTAGTTTGTTTCCTTGTACAGGATGTGTACCTATCTTCAAAATTAATATGTCAATTGACCAGTGATGTTCAAACTTTTGCATACATGTGTAGTCCCAAAATATTTAATGTTTAATGTACCCTGTGTCATGGTGTGCAGTGATGGAAATGAAGCATAAATAGCAATATTATACTTTAGTATAGTGTATTATGTGATTTTATTATACAGAAGTGATAATCAAAAATAGTTCTTACCACTTTTGATTGCAAGAATTTGATGGTATTGGATGAAGTGTTCGCCAGCTTGCGTAAGTTAATCACCTCTTTGTCAATCGCTTTTTTGGCAGTAAGAGTAATGTTTAGTTGCTGGGTTAGGTTCTTCTCCTTCGCTCGCAGAGCAACATTCTCCAGAGAAAGTCTGCTATAGCTTTGCTCCAGCTCCTTTATTCTCTTTTCCTCCACCGTCTGCTGAGGCTCTCCATAAATAAGAAAAAGCACCAGACTGACAATGATGAGAGACTGGATCAGTGAGGAGAAGAATAAGACTACTCTCATGTAGTAACCACAACTCCTCTCCTTTGATCTGCGCAAGTTCTTCGCTGCCAAGCCCATTTTGGCTTGAGCGTAGCTGCTATTATACATGGGTAATTAAGAGTGGCTCACTCAGGCTGGAACAGAGCTACACTTCAAATACACTTGTCTCACACTTGAGAGCTGAGGGTCCCTTTATACTGCCACATCTCCTCCCCCTTTTTCCTGGCCCTCCCTTCATAACCACGCTAAACGGGTAGGGCTCTGTAGTCTCCAAAAACATTAAAAATTATTCATTGTATTTACCCATAATCATGTAAAGCTATGAAAATGTTTTCACATTGTACTAAAATGTCAACATTGCTAATAAGTTACTAACTGTATGGCTAGTCATCTAAACGTGTATCTTTTATATATGTATATATTTTTTAAATTAAGTACACTAAATGCAGGACTGATTATGTACTATGATTATGATTATGAACTACTTATGGAGTCGTTCAAAATTTAGATTCAGTGTTTCTCATTCTCTTATAGGTGTGAATGCAGACTGTGTCTGTGTGTCTGTACAGAAACTGCATTGATGTCGAAGACTTTGCATGCAATCATCCTTATTGGACTGATCATGTATTGTACTTTTCTTTTAGCATTGACAATATAATCATTCTGCATTAATTTGCTCATAGATTTAATATTTCAATCAACTGATGTTACATGTGATGTGAAACCAGTGCTCTAGTTGAAGCTACGCTGCAATAATCTTAAAATTACATGAGCCAATATTCTAAACATATAGACCCTTTTAAAAAAGAGAGAAAAAGAACAAATAAAGCCTGAAAGCAAAGAAAAAGATTTGAGATGTATAAAAAATAAAAAATGTCACAGTCACTAATACAAGCAGAGATATGCTTATTGCTTTCACTGTTTGAAATTATTACTAACTGAGCAAGCTAACAATTATTTTGATCTATGCAAAGATTAAGGTTTGTTTTTAAAAAAAGCATTTAAAATACTTTATAGTTAAATATGTTCCCTTATATGCCAGTTACTATACAACTGAAAAACCTTTTATATTAAAAATTGTTATACATGGATATGATGTATTTTGGTATGAAATTCCCAAATCTTATGTTTCAAGTGTGTCTAATAAATCCTGTTTCTTGTGGCAGGAGAGAGCAGCAGGAGACTTTAAAATCTAATTATCATCAAAAAATAGATATCTAATCACTAATAACTAACCAATGTTTTTTATGTATTTTCTATTTCGAGTTTACTCCAGTAATTGAAACAGCCTAATGTACTAAATGTGAACAGAGCCTTGAACTACTAAGTTCATGCATGGCCTGTGACGCTGAGCCCAGGAGAAGATGCAGAGCGCTGTTAATGTTAACATAGTTCAACTTATGTTCAGTCAGTTCCACAGAACATTAAGAAAACTGCTGGGTCCTGATAAAGGTGTTGAAGTCATCACCTCATTTTAGCTTGCTCTCGATGACTAAGTGGGCAAAGTTTTCAGCATCTGCACAATCACCTGTGAAATGATGGTGTGGTACTGTTTTCCACGTACTGCAGCTGGCTGAAGTAGTCATAAAATATGTAAGTTCTCCAGTCATGTTCACTATTAGAAGATACTATAATGATGATGACTTTTTGATTTGTGCATAATAAAGAGAGATGTGTCAGTTCAGGGAAATGCCTACAACTGTTGATAAAGATATGTCTGGTTCTGTACGTTAAAATGACACTCAAGGCTGTCATACACTGCATACACTGGGGTAAGGTCCTTTCATACTGAATACAGATGGGGTTTTTCCTTTTCCTCAGTTCACTTAGTCCATTAGTCAGCCACACAAGTAAATACACTGACGTGGGACAATATGTGCAACATTGTGTTTTGTTGACTGCTCACCCGAGCTCTGCGATGATACATTTTAATGTTCGATTTGTGACCTCAAACGTGTCCAGTCTGGCTCCTGTCTGGCAGAACGGACGTAAATCTCTGATGCCAGTAAGCTGAAAGGATGTGAATATAAAAATAAACATCCTTTAGGTTCACTGTCTTGCTGAAGAATGTTTTTTGGAGTCAGCGTTTTATAAGGGAACGCCTTACTCAAAATCCTTTCTCAGGCAAGATCATGTGGCCACGTGAGGAAAGAACATGCCAGTTTTGCCACAGAGTTGGACAGGATCTGTTTTAATTTTACAAGTGGATTTTTTAAATATATATTTCTGCATAATATAACCACAGAGATGCAAAAAGATCATTAAGATTTAGCTGGACCGAGTCTGCACATCAAATGCACCACACATGTTTGTGTTTTGAGCAGATCAACATTAAGGCATTTATTAGATAAGTGAGGTGTGGTAAAAGGGGAAAATTGAAGAATTGTTCATGACTTGCCAGTATTTCTGAGCTAGAAATGAGAATTAGCTTTTATTGTGAGATGCAGATAACCCCCTTAACCCCAACTTGCATAACGCATGAAAGGTATGCCTCGGGGCATTAGCTGTGCCAAACACAGTTATTACCGCATGCTAGAAATGATTCACAAAGGTGTCAGTTCTTTGAGTCGGCTCTTTTGCACAGACTCACATAGCCATCAGTATTCAATCAGTATTCAGTATTTATCAATTATCATTTTACATTATAATTAAACCTATGACAGCCTTTATGATAACTGACGAAAATACATCAGGTTTAAAGCCTGGATGATGCACTTTGCTGTTTTTTTTCTTTATGTGTTTAATTCACTTTAATTTGTTCTGACAGATCCAGTTGCGTTTATTGTGGATATTATGGAAAATTACAAATACTAATAAATCCTACTTCCAGTGTGTGTCGGTTTAACTTTATTTGAGAAAGTTTAATAATGATTATAGAGTAGAGAAAGACTTCGTTGAACGTCAACAGCAAATAACCATAAGTCATATCGCTGATTTTGGAGGGGATGAGGAAGTAGCGGAGATTGAGGAGCCGATAAAGGGGACTTATAGTGTGAGCTGAGCCAAGAGAGCCGTCTCGCTGAAAAGCCGGAATTCACACCAATAACCTGCTATTTGGACGTGAAATTCCGTTCTGTTATCTCTTTCCTCTCAGCTGCATTACAGTCTGGCTTCTTCTCTGTTACGTCTGTAGGTGGCGGTATGACGAGACAATGCCACCAATCAGCCTTCCTCGAGAGAGAAACAGACAGACAGACTCGCGCGCGTGCGCACTGCGCTTTATGGAAAAAACTAGTAGAAAACAAAGCGCCTGCCTGCTGTCTTATATTTTAACTTGCTTTAAAACACTTAACATTTTATTTAGCGTTAAAGGAGTTTATATTTAGCAACTTCAAACGAAGAGAAATCACAACAGACTTCCGCACTGCGCTGTTTTATTAAGTACTCAAGGGCCTGAGTTGTCTTCTAATTAAACATAAGATGGCGACAGCAGACGAACCGCGTTACTACAACGGTGAGTACACAATGCTAAGCTAACTTAGGTATCTTAGCTCAGCACTAACGTTAGCTAAATCAGCATTAGCTAATATTCACATTATGTTGGAGTTATCACTGTGTAATAAATCTCTGTTACTCGTCTATGTATGTCTTTTTAAGTTACCGTGGGCTAAATAAGACCTGAAGCGTCAACAGTATTCGTGTTAGCATTAGTTAGCCTAGCTCAGTGACCTCATAGCTACTTACACAACTACCCAGCTAGGAACTTATGCATTAATAAACTACCGGTAGTGCATTTAGACTGTTACTTTGCCAGTCACAAGTAAGAACGACGAGAATGTAATGCTAAAATGTAATACCAGCTGTTAGGCGTTGGTCTCTGTTGGGAGTTAGCCAGCTAGCTGTAGCACATCTTCAATGTGAATGTGCTCTGGGTTGTCCACCTTGTTGAGGCAGATGTTTTGGAGAAGAGAAAGTTGTCTGACTCGGGGACCTTCGCCTGTAGTAGCCCATTGTAGGAATTTAAGTTGTATCCTCGTAAACGGCGTAGAAGCTGCCTGTTGTCCTTGTTAAAAAAAGAATCAGCCTTCCATCTGCAAGGATTTCTGAAGTCAAGCGAGAAGCACCACGTGTAAACCAGCCTAGGATCATTTATTTAGCGTTGCATGCAGAGAAGCGATAACAATACAATATTTAAGTGCAGTTCACTTTAGTTGGTCTGTACACTTAGTACATTCTAACTAAAATCTCGTCTTTTCATTCCCATGCTTATGCAATTACCTAACCGTTATAGTAGTCGTGCAGATTAATGTAGAAATAGCTTTTAACAAATTAAAAATCAAGTGAATGAACTGTGTGGTGCTGCTATTCAAATGAAAGCATTAACTGCAGTTAACAATTTACCCTATGGTTTCTAGGGAAAGTTTTCAAGTCAAGTAGGCTTTTATTGTCATTTCAACCATATACAGTTCACACAGTACACGGTGAAACGAAACAACGTTCCTCCAGGACCATGGTGCTACAGGAAACCCAGGACCACAAACACTACACAACTAACAACATAAAGTGCATTGTGTGCAAACATTGCAGGACAGTGCAAAGAAAGACAGGTACAAACAAAGACCAGTGTAGTTATGGGACCACCAGGTGCGAGGTAGCAGGATGTGCAAAAAATACAATACTGTGAATTTTAAACAATAACACAGGGGGCAGGAAGAATGTAGCAACAGTTCAGTATGGGTAATAAGTATAAGTTAAGGAATAGTTAAGTGAGTGTGTTGACAGTCTCTGGGTATTTAAGAGTCGTATTGCCTGGGGGATGAAACTATTGCACATTCTAGTAGTGAAGGCCCGAATGCTTCGGTGCCTTCATCCACACGGCACATTTCTTTCTAAAACCATGTATGGCCCTGTAACTGTTGGCCATTATCACACATCTTTCTAAATGTTTCACACCTACAGCTCCCATCATCATTCTCCTGGAAATCAGATGCTGGCCTACCCTGTCTTAGGCAGTGTGCCTGTCTTGATGTCTGTGCACAATGTTCTAATTTACGTTTTAGAATTCTCTGTTCATCAGACTTATTGCCACCGACCACTCATGACCGTGACGGCTCGTTGAAACTGGTCGGCTTGGATCGTTCCAGATGTCCTTGAAGTGTGTATAAAAACCCACATGGCCATAAGCCAAAGAAGCACAGAGATTCAAAGACACTTGTCACAGCTCTGTGCTCCACCTTTCCTAAATTTCTCTTGAGATCCCCTCCCTGAAAGGGAGAACCTCTCTTCCTCTCTTCTTTTTTTTGCTAATGTTGTTTTGTACTATTGTAATTTTGATTTGCACTTTTGTTATTCAGAACATGATGATCGTATCAGTGGGCCCAAACACCGTCGCAGGAAAGGGAGGGGGCCTTTCAAAGCACCTCTGTACAGTGACCAGATCTCGAGGCCAAGACATCGGGGAGGGCATGGAGGAGGTGGAGGTGCTGGTCCAAGATCCAGATTTGAGGATGATGATGGAGATGTAGCCATGTCAGATGACTCTCATGATGGCGGATCACAGCGAAGATTGTGAGAATGGTTTCTGTTTAATATATTGTGTGTGTGTGTGTCTATCTTCTTTATATTTCTTCTTTACATCATTCACAAGCCTTTGTTAGTTTTTGTAATGTACTGGTTCATGAACTGTTTCATTTTCCAGTTTTGATTGTTGTGTGACAACATGGTTATTAATATTGTTTGCCACAGACTGGAGAAAACTGTGTGTAACTGTTGTCTGTTTTCATAGTAATCCTTACAACCGACCACAGAACCGGCGTGAGGGTCATCGAGGAGGAAGAGAAGGAGGAGATGTTGGAAACTACAGGGGTCGTGGAGGAAGAGGTGGTGGTGGAGAGGGAGCAGGAGGAGGCGGAGGTCGCAAGAATTGGTTCAAGATGATTGTGAGTTATTAGTCATAGGTCCTATGTAGTTGTAATGTCTTGTTTGTACTCTGTTGTTTGTAGTTGTGAAATTTCAATTCGTCTCCCTTAAGGTTCCACATGGGAAAAAATATGAGAAGCAGTGGCTTCTATCTGCACTTCAGGGTGTCTGCTCGATGCCATTCAATGCCCAAAATGTAAGTAAGCTCTAATTGTTTAAACTCCCTTTCATGTTAAGTTTAATTTTCCCACTATAAGGGCAGTTTGCTTCTCAGTACTGGGGTGGGCTGCTCCAACACAGCTTTCTCTTTGCTCAGACACCCCTCCTTCAACTTCCTGTAAAGCTACCAAACATTGTTATACACAGGATCAGCCTTGCCACACTTCTTATTTATATATATTTTAAATTCATTCTAAAGATCTTTCCTATGTATAACAGCACATTCTCAGTGTGTTGTTAGATTTTAATTTTTTTATAAATAAAATTCAAGGAACATTTAGTAAAAACTTTCCTCCTACATTTATAGTACCATACAGAAGGCAACAGAGCACAGTTCTACATTGAAGATAGCTCCACAGCAAATGCTTTGCTCAAAGTGTCAAGAAAAATCACAGACAAAGATGGGTATAAGGTACATTTATTTTTCTTATAAATATATACACTTATTTGCATCATTTTACTTAATTTTAATTTGACCTATTTGCCTTTTTAAAGTTTTACTTTTACATGATTTAAGATTGATTTAGAATTTAAAATAAAATACAATAATTAAATAATTTAGTGTGCTCCTCATTATATGTTGATGCATTGGTCCAGTAGTGTTTGGATATAATGTAGCCAAGTGCATTTATTATATACCATTGATAGTGTTTCTTCAAAAGTGTCCTGTTATTTGCCAATGTTTCTGCCAATTAGGTTACAGTTTTGATGAATCCCTGCCAACCTCCCTCACATTTTATCCACCAAGACCTAAAACCAGAACATCTTGAGCACTTGAAGGTGAGCAAAGGAGAAGAGGTCACCATAGATTTCAAAACATGCACCTTAATAAGCCTTATGAAGACATCTTTAATTGTTATTTACTAATTGATCTACATTAAATTTGATTTGGTTGATGTCTGACAATTTAGATGTTTCTTCCCTTTAACAGCAATGCATGTCGAAACGCTTTGATGGTTCACAACAGGCACTCGATTTGAACAACATAAAAGTTGATCCAGGTATACCCCTTTTAAAATATTCAGTAATATTGCATATTGTCAGATGTATTTTATATATATATATATATATATATATATAAATTTATATATATGAAAATGGTAAATGCATGGCATGCAATTCTAGTGCAGTATTTGTGCTATATTTGTGTTAGAATGACAAACTGTTGCTTTTCTCTTTTTTCATTTTCTATATTAGATTTGGCTTCTCAGAATTTTGAAGTAACATTGAACAGGAAAAACTCAATGCAGGCAGTCATCAAAATCATTGAAGAGAACATCCCAGAGGTAGTTGTTTGTTTGCTAATTTTTGTTTTACACCTTCACTACATAAAATAGTTTCTGGATGTATCTGGATCTTTACACCAGAGAAGTCACATGCAGAAATCCATAAAAATAGAATTGTTTTGTCTAAGTCCTTACTCTTTTTCTCTCTCTCTCTCTCCCCCCCCAACAGCTGGTTTGTTTAAACCTTAGCAACAACAGGTTGTACAAGCTTGATGACCTTGCTGACATTGTTAGTAAAGTCCCCAATCTGAAGATTCTGAATCTCTCACACAATGAGGTATGCAATCATTGGTGGCAGTTTGTGTTTTCAGTTTGTATATTTGTCTTTTCTTCTTTTGTTGATAACTTTCTGTCTTTTGCAGTTAAAGACTGAGAGAGAGCTGGACAAACTAAAAGGTCTGAAGTTGGTGGAGTTGTCATTGGAGAGGAACCCACTGTGTACACATTTTAAAGACCAAGCTGACTACATAAGGTCAGTCATTTTTTATTTGTAGTCTGAGGACTTGTGAAAAAGAGAGTCGAGTGAGTGACCGTGAGGGAGTGCGTATGCGCACTTCTCCATATTCATTCTGGGGGTGAAAATATGGATCAGAAAGGGTTCTGTAATGCAAGGCAAGACAGAAAGATCCTTGTGTAGAAATGAACAGAAATGGTGGATTAATGTGCCATGCTGATCTACTGTGTTACTCAGCTCTGTTGCAAAACCATGGTGTAGCATTTAAGCCTTTAACAGTTTTCGCATCGATTTTATAAAGTTTAAGAGTGCAGTTTTGTTTTTAAAAAAAAATCAACAAAAAAAACTGACTTAAAATAAGTGAAAAACAAATGCAAGACTGGTTACCCAGTAGCTCTGTAGGACTACACAACCATGTGAATGCAAGACATGAACATGAACACATCATATAGACACTTTGATTTACTGCTATTTTATGTATTTTTTGATTTGAGTGCAATTTTACAACTTTTGCCCATGCGTGGAATTCTTATTAGGGTTGGGATGGTCCCAGAACAAGATTCCGGTTCTCTTTTACATTTTCTCTGTGGGCTGTATTACTTTTTCTGATATTCAGTTCAGCAGTGCTGTTGACCCTGTTGCTTTCTTCACAGAATACTGCTTATAAACTCATAGTTGTAGTGTTAGAAAAAAAACATTTAACTCCTTTGAAGACCCTGGTTCAGTTCGCACCATTTGTAGTTGTTTCTGCCACTAGGATGGGAATGCCCAGTGCCTCTTTACCCTGAGAGCATCGGGCCTAAGCTGACTCTAGAGGAGAACGAAAGCACATATCTCAGAAGATAATGCACTCAAGTACTCGTTTTTACTCTCTATCACTCTGTGATAGTGCTACCTCATTTGTCCCTCCACACCTCATTGGGTTGGTCTTAAGTCTGGGAGGCTGCTGATTGGCCAGTGAGGAAGGCTGGTTAGCCAAAGACGGGTAAGATCCCACCATAAACTAGGGACAACCTAAGGCAGGCACAGCCGCGAAACTGGCCTCAGCATACGAAATAGAACAAAGATGATTGTCGCTAGAAAAGAAGAAAAGAAGAGGAGGAAAATGTGCGATGTTGACACTGGAAAGAGGAAACCTCTTGGGTGGTGGTGAAGAGGGATCAGGATTTTTAAGAAAAGACCCTAAGCCACGCAGTGCTCAGCACTGTGACCTTAAAGCCTCACTGTCTGCTACATAATGCAGAACGAACAGCTTCTTGTCCACTGTACAGAACAACATGAAAGTTCAAACAGAGCTAAATGCTCTCTTGCTGGGCTGCAGAACACTGGGGAATGTGAACTTTGAGGCATGTTCTCAGGATTACAGAAATGATCCAATTTCTCAAATTCCAGAATATCTAGGTAAGCATTAAATTAGACATAAGTGAATAGGCTCGTCAAAACTCTGTAGCTTCATCTTCTTTCTTAAAGAAAACCCTGCCATTTTTAAATGTAATGATAGGGTCCAAATGTATTAGGTTGGCTCGAAAAAAAACTCGTCTTTTGACGTCTGCGGTGTTATTTGCATTAGCAGTATTCTGTATAGAAAGCCAGAGTCCATCTCCATTGCTTTTCTATTGGGCATTGCTTTGTATTTTTACGTTCTTTTTAAATCACTCCTCTTTCACCTTCAGACTTTGTAGCTAACCCTTTCTTAACCTTTTTACTGAGCTTTTGCTCCTTTGCTTTGTTAGGCCTTCACTTCTAACAACCCTGTTCAGACTGGGATATTCCCAATATTGGATAATAATTGGAAATGCGTTGACATATGCAGTATGTAGAAGTACTTGCAGCTGTAGGACCCATACAGATTTGCACATAAAACATAAAAAATATGAATAGACAATTCAATCAGGTGTGTAACTGAATTTTAAGTTTATTGGTTCAACTTTGCAACGTTAATTTTACAGAAGTTCAGCAAAGATTGCCACTGATGCTTTCTAAAGCCAGTGGTTTTCAGTTGACCTGAAATGGTCCTGTAGTCATGGTATGCCGCACTGAACTCTCCATCGCCCCTGGGGGTTCTCAGTGTGCTCTTTATTTAATTGAAAGTACTGACTGTGTCCCGTTGGTCTAAGTGTTCACAACCAACCACCATCACCACTACCCCACACACTACCTTTACCCCACACCCTGCCCCTCAGAGCCTGCGTGTGTCAGTGTGTTTCGGCGTGTAGGGTGGCCAGTCGTGAGTATTATGGAGGGGTAAGTACTACGTTTATGATGGATGTTTGTTTCTCAGAATGCATACAGTAATTGGAAGAGGCTGTGGTACAATTAAAGGAAAAAAGGACAAAAATGCAGAGACATGGCTTTGTTCTGATGGTGATGATATATAGATCGTCTTTGTACCAGAGAGCATCTTGTATTTGTAAGCAACTTGGATTTGATTAAGATTGAATAATTTTTGTTACCCCACGAAATTTCACTAAAACCTGTTTTATTTTATAGTCCCAGTGTTCAAGCTGACAAGGTGAACGTAAAATGGTCTCTGGCTCTATGTGGGCAGCAGGAGGTAGTTGCTGCTCTGTGGTGTTCTGTGTGCATAACAGTCATTTTCTTTTGTCTTCTGTCTTTGTGATTGTTGGACAGTGCCATTCGGGAGAGGTTCCCCAGACTGCTCAGACTGGTAGGCCCTACACATCTGTGGTTTATCTGTGTAACTGACGCAATTGACAATGGATTTTTCAGTAACTGTAATAAACACACAGTAGTGTGTGAGCGTGATAGTTATATCTTGTTTCTTTAGCAAAGGTTTGTTTGTTGTCTCACTTTTCTATTGTACTGCTTCTGTGCATCAGGATGGACATGATCTTCCTCCTCCCATCGGTTTTGACCTGGAGGTTGCCCCTCCAGTTTTGCCCCCTTGCAAGGTAATAGCGTCACAGTGCAATATCTAAAATATTTTTGACGATGTTTTAATATGTTAAACATGTTGAACGAATTTGTCATCTGTTTTATATTTTTAAACCAGCCCAGTTACTTCTGCTCAGAAGAAATCAAAAGCCTCATCCTGTGCTTCCTGCAGCAGTAAGTTTATCTCCCAGTTTTCAGATTTGTCTCTGGGTTAAATTTGAATACAGGAAGTGACTGAAGCTATTTTGTTTCTGTGCATCGCCTCTCAAAGGTATTACACCATATATGACTCCGCGGACAGACAGCCCTTGCTTGATGCCTATCATGATGGCGCGACTTTCTCACTCACTATTCCATTCTCCATGCAGAACCCTTCCAAGTACAGTTTATGTTCCTATTTTTTCATTCTTTTACCTTATGTGTTTCTTTTCACGCTTGTTTTTTAAGCATTGTTTAAACACTTTTTTTGTGCTTGTAGATGCAGTTTGGGAGAGTACCAGAAGGACAGTCGCAACATCAAACGAGTGAGAGATTCCAGTAAGTCTCCGGACGATTGCATAAATACATTGATACATTTGTTTAATGTTGTTCTTTTGTTACATGAATGTTAACATTGTGGCAGTATTTTTGGCATACAAAAACAAAAAAAAAACTCAAGACTTTGAATAGAACTGTAGCCCTTCTGTTGTAAGTGAAATCCTATTACTCTGGCCCTTCAGCTACACGGTTTCGCTTGCTGAAGCACACACGACTGAATGTGGTTGCGTTCCTTAATGAACTTCCGAAAACCCAGCATGATATTGCCTCCTTTAATGTTGACGTCAACACCTATACTGTGAGTAAACCTATACTGCATAGTAGTAGCATAGATCGTTTCAGTGTTCATTTGGCCTGACAATTCACTTTTCCATCTTTTCTGACTTAGAACATACTGTTGTCATTCACGGTCAGTGGAGTGTTCAAAGAAGGTATGTTTATAATTTTTGTTTTAAAAAAAACAAAAATACCAAAGGCTGTCGTATCACTGTATACTGTCTTTTCGCTTGTAGCTTCTAAGTTTGTCATTCTCTCTTTCTTCAAGTGGATGGTAAATCCAGAGACTCGTATAGAGCATTTTCTCGGGTGTTCATAGCGGTATCTCCAGGAAATGGAACGTAAGACCTGTTTATCTTTTGATATGAAAGTGTTTTGTTTTTTTTTTGTTTGTTTGTTTTTTAACTATAAATACTACAGCTGTGAGACCTTGGCTTGTGATGTTGATTCAGACCTTGTGTTGTCCTTTCAGTCTGTGTATCGTGAATGACGAGATGTTCATCCGGAATGCCACAACAGAGGAGATTAGGCGAGCATTTGTGGCCCCAGCCCCAACTCCCTCGAGTAGTCCTGTGCCCACCCTGTCTGCCACACAACAGGAAATGCTTGCTGCTTTCTCCCAGAAGTCTGGCATGAACCTGGAGTGGTCTCAGAAGTAAGTTTAATGAGTGCACACAGCAAAGAAAAGGCTTATTGTTGAATTTGTCAGATCCACATAGCAACAAACACGTTGCTATTCTACTCCGATGTCCCTGTCCGCTGTGCTGAGAATGGTCTGCCACACAAATAATACCTGCTCACTGGTGGACCTGTAGGGTTCTTGACCATTGCTGTACAGGGTAATGGGATCTAATAAATGGTGCAGAGAAACAGACAGACTATAGACTGTAATTTTGAACTACATAGTGCACCAATATGAACAATAAATTACAAAGTCTGGATGAAAAATCAATTTGTATGAAAGCATGAAGAGGTAGTTGTTTGTAAAGGACTAAATGTGTAATGAATGCCCATAATTGTATTGCTTGTGTAATTTTAGGTGCCTCCAAGACAATGACTGGGACTTTGACCGAGCTGCTCAGATTTTCACAGACCTTAAGGTACTTTGTTATTTCTTGTGAAGTACTTGTGACGTTGTATGGATACAGTATACAGTGGATTGATCTACTTCTGTTTTGCTAAGATTTTTTTTTCCTTTTCCCAAGGTCCAAGGAAAGATCCCAGATGTCGCTTTCATAAAGTGATTTTCTTTTTTTTTTTTTAAATATTGTTTTGTCCAAATGTGAGCTTAAGAACATTGCTTTGATGAAGTCTTTGTAGCTGATGTAATTATTATTAAAACACTGATTTAATTATTTTGGTGCTGTTTTTTTTTTCTCCTAAAACATTGGTAATTACACATGTACCAGCTTGTAAAGCTTGCTTATGTGACTGTTGCTAATTAAAAATGTCAAATATATGAGGAATATGCATTAATTCCTTTACATCAAACCCTCATTACTTTGTTTTCTGGACCCCACAAACAGCTACAAATACCTATGTTTACATTTACAAGCCTTCTGCTTTTTTTTTGTTTGTTTGTTTGAAGCACATTATTTTTGGCCTTGATGGTTCACATCTCTTTCTCATATTTGTCATTAGTGTGAACAAACTAGGACTCTAGGAAAGGTTTCTGGGTTTCTTAAAATGTCTAAAAAAAAAAAAAAAAAAAAATTGAATAAGGCCTTATTTGGTACCTTGCTCAGTTGTGGTACCTGGGTCGAAACTTGAACCTGTGGCCTTCTCTTTACAGGGTCAAGGTTCTAACCATTAGGCTGCTACTGCCTACCAGTATGAATACAGATTGGTAAATGTGAATAAATTTGTTTATTTTGTTAGTAAGTCTAAGACTCTTGGATTTTCTTTTATATCCTTTCTTCTTTTTACCAGTGTGGACATGAAATTTAATTCATAGCGGTCTTAAATTTGACTTGTTGATACCTGCAGAAACCCTGATAAACACAAGCGAATCCATGTGTGGCACGGACAGGTTTTCTGACTTCAAAAATGTCTTGTGATTTCCCTTTGTATTAACACTGCTCATCTGCTATCACTTTCTAAGTTCTAAGGGGCCTTGGTGTGGAGCCTGTAACTTTTGTTATGTGTATGACATTTAGTTACATTAAGTTGTTTTAGTCAGTTTATGCTCCATAACCTAAAAAAATGTAGTTTCAACATTGTAATTACATATTCCTTCGTTAGTCCCCAGTTTCCATTCAGTCCTAGTCTTACAGCTTTGCCGGTTTCTATTTCTTGGGAACATCATGAAATCTTCATTATATAGGATGTATTTTCCATGTCTCAGATCCACAGAGCAAAACTGACTTGATGTTTGAGTTGAAGACTGGATCGTCCAGGGTGTCCATTGTATACAATTTCTTCTTGCTTTTGTAATGGTCTCTATGATCCAGTCCATTACCAGGAGAAAAAGGAAGGGTGGCAATAAAACTGGCAAGGGGCAAAACAGGAGCCAGTCTCCAAACAGATTCTGGAAAGAAAGTAGGGGTGGACACACCCTTAGGAAGAACGCATTCAGTATCACCCACCTGGCACTGACCTAGAAGTGAATAGGAAGAGAGGCTGGCCGAGAAACAGCTGAAGGTGGGATATGGACAAGAAGTTAAAGAGAATGAGGACCAGTTGTTTAGAAGTGAGAAAGATGGACAGAGTCCGGTGAAAGATTTGATGGACTGTGGCCTTTAAAAATGCTTAAAATGTAATTTCCCCTGGTTTATGACCAAATGTTTTGTTAATGGTGGTCAATTAATCTCCAAAATGATTGCTCCATTGCCAACATAAGTGAAGTGAAAGTGATTGTCATTGTAAACACACTCGAGCACCACAATGAAATGCAACCTCTGCATTTAAACCATCACACGTGGAGCAGCGGGCAGCTATCAACACCGCCCGGGGAGCAGTGTAGTGGGATGGTACCTTGCTCAAGGGTACCTCAGTAGTGCCCAGGCCAGAACTCAAACCTGCAACCTATAGGTCTCAAAGGCAGTGTCCTAACCACTAGGCCACCACTGCTCACTAACATAATGGATAGCCTTAAAACAAACTAGCAGAACAAACCCTCATCTGAACGATAACACTATGTAACCGTTTTTTTTTATTTTTGTTCCTGGACATGAAGTGTGTTTTCCCAATCCCTTATGCCTAAAATAAAAAGAAAAATGCTTTTGCTCCACAAAAAATGCTTCTTTGGAAAGGACAAATTTGCCTATAATATGAAACGTTTGTCAGCTGTGGTCATAAAATCAAAGTTTGTGATGAATAGACACATTTTTACATAGGCTTTAGACATAAGCTGTTGAAATATAACACCTAGAAACCAGGAACAAACATTTTGGAACATTGCGTTAACAGCACGTGCTTTATACTGGCAGAAACATCAAGTTAGCTACTGCTACACTGAATATTGTGATGTCATATGTATGTGTAGTAGACAAAAATACAAATTTGGCTGTTTTCATTAAGGACACATTGTCATAATTTGGAGACGTAGCCCATCTAGAACCATACAAAGTAGCTCAGAACTGATTTGAAAGGACTTGTGTCCATACAGCTCTGAAAAGATCAGACATACTTTACATTAAAAACTGATTTGTGCTTCTTGAACCTGGTAATGTGGATAAACAGCTGCATGATAAAATGCAGTTATTATACAACAAAGTATTCACTGGAATGCAAAGTTCTAAAGAGTTTATTATTGCAGACGTAACACGTTACTGAAAGAAACAGTGGTCTTTCATCATGTATTTGTGCGTTTTGACTGAATTCATATTGTGCGCTTAGACTGAATTCCAGTATAAAGCCTTTAAGCACTCTTTTACAAGGAACCACATAATCTGAACCTTTCCTTGCATGATTGTCTACAACAGCGTACAAGAACACTAGGCTTTCTTTGGGGACATTGCTACTGATATGGCTTTTTCTTTTTGAAAACACAAAGCTACAAACACTAAAAGGACAGTTGTTACAGTAAGTAAGGATTAGGGTAGACTTGAGGATCGGTGCAGTGTGCTTTGCAGTCCAGTCTCCTTTAGACGAGTTCAGAGAGGATGTTGGAGGCTAAGCTGCAGGTGAGGCCAGTGCCATCAGGCTCCACGTTGAGCTTCTTCACCACACCGTCCTCCACCAGCATGACATATCTATACATACAACAGAGCTTTTTTATGAAACACAAACAAAAGTACTGCTATATTTTTGTTACACCTCCCAACACTGAAGCTAGCTAATTAAGAGCTGTAGAACTGATAAGCCAGTTCAGGTGTTTTGGAAACCGACATATTATGCAGAATTATAGACTTCCAGAGGCTCCGGAAGCATCAAGTGGAAGACCAATGCCATACACACATGGACAAAATTGTTGGTACCCTTCAGTCAATGAAAGAAAAACTCAAAATGGTCACAAAAATAACTTTA
>JBBPDA010000025.1:9699620-9711776 GCA_037974385.1 Arnoldichthys spilopterus
GAGAGAGAGAGAGAGAAAGAGAGAGAGAGAGAAAGAGAGAGAGAGAGAGAGAGAGAGAGAGAGAGAGAGAGAGAGAGGCCCTGGCTCGAACAGCAGCTGTTTTGGACAGCAACGCGTCGCTTAGGGCAACGCCCATCCGCGCTTAAGGATGATGGAGCCATCGTGTTTGCACTTTTAACGCTGCAAATTGTTTTATTTTTTGTAGCCAGTTCTTTGAACGGTCATATGAGCTAGACAACATGTCAGCCCAGCCATGTAACGGTTCAAAGATGTCTGGTGTGACTGCGTTTCCCTAAACAAGAAAATAACATGCACTGTTGACGAAAAGAAGAACTGTTGACGCCAACAGCTTAATGTAGGTCAGGCGACGATACACATACACTAATGATAACGAACCAGCGGCGTTGCCCTAAAGAGCAAATATAGGCTATTTAAATAAAAAATGTCGAATAAAAACTACAGTCCTGACAGTTTCCGCATTTTGTGCTATATGAAGTCGACATAGCTTCAAATGTAGCTAAAAATGCGCAGCACGGCCAGCATGGCGGCCCGGAGTCGACGGCTCCACAGCGCAAATTTTAACCTGGAATAAATAAACAAGTAAACAGCAATAAACCGACCAAAAACCAGCATAATATACACAACCACTGTGGTGTGAAAGCCTGCATACAAACCACGTCGTGGCTAATAGATTTTTTCTTACCTTTATCGGCATGTTTGCAGTGAGTGTGTTGTGGAGTAGTCTAGCGAAACGGACCGCACGGGTTCCTCTGAGTAAACCAGCGGCACCGATCATCAGCTTATATACGAGGAGGAAACAACGGGGATGTAAAGCGATGAGCTGCCAGTTGAGGAAACTAGGCAACAAGTCTGCTGGTCACACCGTAAACCAGCCAATCAGATTACCAGATAACTAGTCATTCTGTGCGCTAAAGAGAGACCATAAACCTGCCAATCAGAAAACCAGATAACCTGTCATCGTATGTGCAAGAGTCAGACCGTAAAGCAGCCAATCAAATAATCGGACAAGCAGCCCGTCAGCGAGCTAGTCAGACCTATAAGGTAACAAGCCAGTTATTTATTGCACCAATCGGCGAGTCAGTCAGCTGGCCAATGAGCCTATCAGACAGCTAGCCAGGCTCGATTTTCATAGAGGCCCATCATATTTATTTTCCAATCCCTTGAGAGCGTTTCTGTGCCATAGACGGTGCACCTGCCCACAAAGCCTGTATTGTAAAGAGCCCATATCATGAAAAAACACATGCTAACTTTTTTTTAATGATGTAGTACCCAACCACTGTTTCAAAATGTAACACATATTCCCTGTTTTTCACTCTATATATGAAAATAAAATTGCATAAACTGCCTCACTGGATATTATTGTTTTGTGAGGTCACAGAAGCCAGTGTATATGTCCAGCTAGACTAGAAAGTGGTGTCATAATTGTGGACTTTGTGGTCATATTAGAAAATGTGGGTCTAAGCAGTTTTCTAAGTGTGACAATTATTATTAGTATTATGATGATGATGTTTATTGATGTTATGATGAAAGAAAAACACTACATTCCAGTATAAAAACATAATTTAATCTGTGAAACATGCATCATGGTTTTTATTAAAATCCAGGACTGTCTTAATACATGTCCTACTTTCCCTTGAGTCAGTTCTCAGACCGGTCCTGCGGTGTCCTGACATTTTCCTTTAAGTTGCACTGATATAATTCAGAATGTATTGTTTCATCAATGAGGGCAGACTGGCATGGCCCAGGTGCAGCAAAACAGACCAAAACAAAATGTCACATGTTTCACTGATGGAATAATGTTCTAATGCTGAACTACAGTGCGTTTCTATCTACAGACATTGTGTTTTCTTTTAAAGTAAAATATCTATATTATAGATATCTATCCACAAAATATTTTTAACCTTTAGCAAGATGTAGATGGGCAGAAATGTTTGTTTTGGAGACCATTGGCTTTCTCTTTGCAACCCTGCCATGCACAAGTGTTCTCCTAGTTGTTAACAGGAACATTAGCCAATGTAAGACAAGTCTTTATTTCCCTAAGTTGCCCTGGGTTCCTTTGTGACCTCTCAAACTATTAAATACCTTGTTCTTGTCAGTGATTTTGTTAGTCAAGCACTCCTGGAGAGGGCAACACTTAACAAGTTAACCCATTTGTATAGAATCTGACTGTGATTTGGGAAAATCCAAACTCTTTAGGGATGATTTTATGATGATTTTTTTACCTTTTCCAGACTGATGAGCATCCACAACTCCCCTTTGTTTATGCCACGATACAATTCCACAACCTGTTTTTAAGGTCAGACAGGGTGACTGCTCACACCTGTCAATCCACTGACTGAAAACACCTGACTCTAATTTCACCATCAATGTAACTGCTAATCCTAGAGTTTCACATACTTTTGCTACTTACACATAATCAATAACGTATAATTTGCATCAATAAATAAATGGCCAAAAACATATTCAAACTTACTTAATAAACTCCTTCTTTTAGGATTTATTTGAAAATATGATATTTTAGGTCATATTTATTTAGAAAGGTAGAAATGAGATCAGGCTAACTGGCTGCTTTGGATAATAACTATATAGGTTAAATGTATGCACATTGCTGGTTCCAGTCACCAGCTTTATCAATACATTAATGGTGGTACTTTTCTCTACCATAACTCTAACATAACTATTTCACATCAAACTACTGAGAATGAAAAATCAGTGGACTTCCCCTCTAAAGGCAGAGTAACGAAACAGCCTGTTTAATACTAACTGAAATAACTAGTGTAGCTATCAACAGCATCTGGGAAACAGTGTAGCAGCACCATGCTCTAGGGTACCTCGATGGTACCATGGCCAAGACTTTAACCTGTGACCCTATAATCCCAAGTCCCCTAACCGCTGGACTAGTATAAAGCAGCATCATGTACTGGATCATGAGGTATTTCATCATCTACTTCAATGACTAGAAGAAGTCGTGTGTCATTATGAGCTAGTGGTGCTGTTTGTACCCAGTGTTATAGAAAAGACACAACTCACTATTAGTAACTAGTAATCATTAGGTTGGTTAGCATTAGCTGTAATTATTATAACTAATCACACTTATAAGTAACTACTCTTAAGAAATCTTCATCATATGCAGTTTACAAAAAAGGCCTTCCTTGCGCAACCTATTTAGGGAACTTTTGGGTCATCATGACTGTCGGGAAAAAGATTTGGCACCATGTAATGCATTTTAGTCATGGACACACAAAATTAACAAACAAGACCATTACAAAGGACAGAGCAGATGGCAAATACTGACGTGTGTTAATTTATTACAAAACACAAGACACCGACAATATCTTAAAATACCCCTATATTCCTGTGGTGTTTTAGTGTTTGCCTTTTCATCACAGTGATTCAATATAAACAAACTGTTGAAATATAGTCACTACCGTGGAACTATTTAGCTTTACAAAAAAAGAACAGCACACAAAGACGTTCACAATCATTAGACTGAAATCACACGAAAAGAAAAAAACAAAATAATATTAATAAACATCAGCAAATTGAGTAAAAAATAGAATTTAATCTTTTAAATACAATATTTTTAAAATACAAACATTGATTTGTTCTTTACCTTATTATAAGCTTTATTATTTCTATGGATTGTTACCACTGTTATTACTGCTGAGGTTCGATTTACAGTATGTCACTATACAGAGAAATGTGAAAACATAGTTTTGGTAAATTCTTGTATTGCTCATTTACATAAATATACACAGACACACTAACAGCTACCCATGACCTTAAATGATCTCGCAATTATGTGATGCTCCAAAATCTCTAATGTCGACAATGACAAAACAGCATCATATAACGGTGATCGTTATGAAAACACTACTGTAATAGAATTATTATAGTTGCTATTATTATCATCATTATATTGACACAAACATTGACATTTTTACAGCTTTCTTTGAATGGACCCAGACATCCATGGTTATGTACACATTCTGTGGACACATCCCAAGAACCACTGACAGAGAGACACATTTATCCCTGTGTACAAAAGAGCAGGAAAAACATCAACAAAATTAAGCATTTTAGTGGCGCTTAGCTAAGTGTATCTTAAATTGGACAGCAAGTTGCAATGTGTCAGTGAAGTCCAGCCAGTGTTCACCCAGTTAGTAGAGCTGATGCAGTTAGTAGAGGTTAGTAAGAGGGAAAAACTGAACTTGAGTGTTCAACACTGCTTATTCTGAGGGTCTGAAATTTGCTAAAGTATAATTAGCTGACATAAGATGTTAAATTATCTTTCCCTGGCTTTTATTTTTATTTAGGTCATTTAGTATTCAAGGACAACTGGAAAGCTTTGTTAAAAAATACAAATAAAAGAAACCCAAGGGGGAAAAAACATTCAACTTTCAACTAAACAGATTGCTTTATTTCAGTACCAAACCTGAGGCCATGTGTAACATTATATGGAAATTCTATGTTCAAGTCAGCCAAAACATAAACCACATACGCGAAAAGAAGCTCATGTTAGAGGATCAAAACGTCAAGCACCTATTACTCTATTTCCCATGGGCTGGTTATTCTCAGAACAAGATTAAGCTTACTGCTGACTTTGACATGGGTTATATTAATAGAGATTTTGTAATGAAGTTCAAATTGCTGCCCAGAATTAGAAAGGTCTGTGTACAGGATGCCACTTCCTTTATACCTGCAGTAAGCGTAATTTGTACCATTCTCAATGAGCACATACAACCATTACTACAAACATACAGTGAAAAGCACCCTGAAGATACACTATTCTCACACAGGTGTGAAAACTGTTGATCAGTGGTTCAGTTTTATGATTTTTTCTGCCTTGGCCTAGACGGCAATTGGCTTTTCTTCCTCCTGTTGAGTTTTCAAATGCAAACAATAAATAAAAAAGGTAGCAGAGTTGTAGGGCTCTTAACATGATTGCATATAATATGAGACAAACGTCCGCAAACAATCTAAAAACGGCTCTAAAACAGCAGTGAAACCAACCAAAAACTAGTATTTTTAAAAATGGTCTCCGGCTGAGAGGGCTCGTCTTTGACCATGTACTGTGAGGCTCTTCATGTTGTATCAAATGTTGCTCTCAGCCAATGAGGCTTGGAGTTCAGTTCAGTCACACACCACATGTCCTCCTGGTTCAAGACGACCAATGATGGCCATCTACTGGGTCCTTGATTGTGGCGATGGGTTCAACGGCATTGTTTGCTGTTTCCTGAACATAAGATCCATTCCTTCTCAAGGGGGTTCACTATGCAGAGCTGTGGCTCGTGGTTTAGTGGAACAACTCAAGCATAATTAGCTCACGGCAAGGGTACGAGCAGTCTCCCGCACTGACAACCAGTGTAATATGGTGTTGGTCACCTGATGAACAAGTCTAACCTTGAGCTTTCACTTTCACAATGAGTTCTTGCTCAGTCATTTCAAGTTGAATACAAAAAAAAAGAAAAAAAAGAGAAGGAGAAATCTCTCTTTCCCCGGCAGAGCCAGCTGGCCTTCAGGGGCTGAGGTTGCTCTTTTTTACCCTGATCTAAATGTACCGTCATCAGTTAACTCTGACATAGCACACACAGCCGTGTCTGAAACACACACGGGCGCACACGTACAAAGATGGTTTAAATCTATGAAACAAATTCATTAATTCTAAAGAGAGTGCATTAGCCTGTAATCTAAGAATGGTGTTCAGGTTGATAGCGTTCCCTTTTGTACCCCTTGCCTTTGCAGTGCAGCTATAAAGTTTCAACTGAACAAAAGGCTTGACCGAGCCAAGTCGACGACGCCCCCCCTTGTAGAGACAAATGCATGACTTGTTGCACTTTGCTGAGTGAAATCATACATATTGCTTTAAAATATATTGCATGTTAGAACACATACGATATTTCTGGTAGTGTCGCACGTGCCAGTGTGAACCACTTCAAATGTCTGTTGCAGCTGAAAGTATATTTTAAGTAACACTTCTCTGTCTACATACAGTCACCATTCACTCTGTAGATGTTAGTACTCCTTAACAAGTCTTGCATATTTCAAACCACAAAGTAATGCTGCTGGGTGAATTAAGATAGCACTTACATGTATCGGCAAGTATCTCAAAACTGCTGCGTCCTAATCTGCCTACACGCAGAAGAGAGGAAAATGGGACTGGAAGTAGGTTAAACATGGCTCTTTTTACATGGAGGCCTGCAACGATGACTGTATTTTCAGTTCTATGGCTTAGCTATTGTTCCAGTAGGGGGAGCTATTAATGACCAATTGACCAATCAGCCAAACTACCATAATCTTGAGAAAGAAGTTGAGATAGAGGTTTCCTTCATTCTTAGCACAACTTTAACCCATCATTGCCCCTAATGTAGCAGTGATGGAAAGTCCTATAGAAATGTCTGTAGATAAAATTTGAGGGAAGTTGCATGATGAGGGTAATTATTAACAACATGGTGACCAGTTTCTCAGAACTGATCTTTTCTGAGCACAAATGATCCTACAATGTACCTCAATCTACTATCAAATAACATCCATGGCTGACCACCATTAAGTAAAAGTACCTCAAGTTATGCATGACCTCTTAAAAGCCAGAATTTCACACACAAATTGTTTCTGAACAGACTTCTAACCATCAGCTCTTCCATGAAAAGAAATATCCATCTTGTTGCCTTCAGCCCTTGCACTTTCTTTTAATAACAACAAAAAAAATTCTTCGTTTGAAAAAATGACTAGTCATGCCTTCTACTTTAGAGTCTTTTCCTCCCTCTCGTTCATCATTAGGGAGAGTCCATCATGGCCTCCAGCATCTCCAGGAAGAGTTTGTGCATGGGAACTCCGCCACGGGTTTTGATGCTGTAGAAGGTGGTGAGGGCGCGGTTAGCCGTTTGTCGAAGGAGAGGCAGCGTGAGGAGGAGTCGGCCGGCCCGCTGTGGGTCATCTGGACGCTGCTGCATCTCCAGCTCCAACAGAGCCTGGTGAAGTAGGTCTCGTAATTTTTGAACAGCCTCAATGTCTTCAATGTAGACAGAATCTGTGAAAAACAGTGAGTGAGTGAGTGTGCGTGTGTGAGAGAGAGAGAGAGAGAGAGAGAGAGAGAGAGAGAGAGAGAGAGAGGACCAAAAATCAATATTACACATGTACTATTCACATTTAACTTTCATAGCTGTAGACTGTGTATCAGAAAATAAAACTGTAAGAATGTTTAATCAATATCTGTTGATATTTTATTGTTTTACTGCTTTTAGAACTGTCACTATTAATTACATGAGGAACTGAGTAATACAGTGATTATTCTGACAATTAATCAAGTTATCATTTGAGTATTTTTTCTAAATAAAGTCGAAGTGTAAAGTAACCAGTGTCATTCACTTCCCAAAGTTAAATTCTACTTATGTGAGTTTTGTTTAAACATGGACAATTAAATAATTTGCAACAGAAATATTTACATTTATTCATTTGGCTGACGCTTTTATCCAAAGCGACTTCCAGGACAGAGGAAACAATCAAGCGTTCGCTGTGTTACACAGAGTGGTGCTACAAGGAAGACCAACACATTGCTTGTAGTTATTATCATGCTTGTAAATATAACTAGGATATTTCTGAATGTCCTCTTCATTAAGCCGAACTGTTAATGTTACTAGAGCAGCCTGTTTGCTGTCTACAGAGCTGTTCAAACAATGTATGTGCATCAATGAAATCCTGTGTGCGTTTGGGTTTCTTCACTTTCAATGATGGACACAATCGCAATCTGAGGTTTTCCCTTTTGCAAAAAGTACTGCCACTTTTATAATGACATTTTATAATAGTGACAATTGCTTTTAATTTTTATATAATTAATATTAATATTTAAATGTAAATCTGTGTGTGTTTGTGTGTGCATGAATTCTTGAAAAAAACTTTTTGTGCAAAGGAAGTTGCTATTGTGCATGCATGCACAACTGTGGGAGATCATGGACTCCATCGAGAGTAATAACAAGCGACTTATAATATTTGCATAACAAATAGAATGGCTTTGGGCTAAGCAGTGTTAGGGATTGAGCTGAGTGTTTACAGTAATCGACATTGTCCTGGAGCTCTCACGCTAATATACTACCAGCTGAAGGTGAAATACCTAATCAGCAGCTTTTACAAAACACATTTAAAAAATTGGATTGGTGTGGGTCAGATTGAGGATACAAAATGACTGATCCTTACACAATGTAAAATTAAAACATTTTCTTAAAATTAAAAGCAAGATTCTTAAGTCATAGAGTATTGAATGGTTTACTTTAGTTTTGCATAACTGGTCGAAAGTCCAATGTTTTGTCAACACTAAAGTTTGACCAACATTTCAAAATGCTAATTTTATTACTTACTATTCAATTTAGATTTGTCAGCCACTATACGGACACTGTATACCATCTAGTGAATCAATGCATGCATGGAACCCAACATAAGGTATAATTAATTTTGTAATATTTTTCAACAGGGTGATGAACATCAGACTATACTGGAAGCCCTAACCTCACGGTTAATCCTCCCTCCAGAATATTTGAATGCAGCCATTTTTTAAAATATTCAGTTCCTGATTTATTTAACATTTAATGAGTTTTGTACCGACTGAAAAAAGCGGATTGAATTTCAATGTTGTAAGTTTTCACTTTCATTACCAGTATCGTTTTGGTATCATGCATTGTAACACTTGGCATCAGCATCAAAGTAAAAATTCTTTGCTTTCATTTCTCCGTCATGCACCTGAAAGTTAACAGCCAAAGTGAGTCGTGTGTGTCAGAGATGGGAAAACACTACATCATCAATGCTGCGGTCATTCAGGACCTCAGATTCAGTTTCAGCAATTAAGTTGCTCACCTGAGTTGGTGAGAGCAATGGCCTTGAGCATGACAAACTCCTCTCTGTCCAGCTGCAGGGTCCTGAAGCGCCGTGCCAGCTGACAGATGGCAGCGTTGAGCTCAGTCAGGCCGGCCACACGCGACATCTCCTCATCCAGCACAAAGTCCTCTGCAAACACCACCTCGTCCTCACAGCCCAGAGAACGGTAGGCCACTCCAAGCACCAGCACCTCCAGCCACACAGACTGCAGCACTGACATCTGGTCAGCAAGGGACAGAGAGAGAAACCCTGCATGGCAGAGAGAGTGACATTTCACATTAGAGATGTCTTAGAGAGAGTAAAAAAACAAGATTAAGAATAAATATTTGTGGGACAACTGTCAGGAAGAATTGGGAACTTTGACAGAAGATCTACAATTGTACAGCCTAATCTACAACACTCTTTAAAATAGCTTAAACTGACCAAAAAAACATCAGTGAGCTTCAGCCTTGCAGGAACGAGTCAGATAAAACCTTACTGTGGACCTGGATGGCAATTAGGTGAAAAACTTCCCACATTCTGTCTCTTTTTTTATCCACCTCTAGCTCTCTTCTCAATTATAAAGCATCTTGTCACCAGGACCCTGTTCCTTCACACTGGGGCATGTGATTACTGGTTCTCTCAACGATATGGAGAGAAAAGGACCATCAATAGGCAAGGGCTGACAACTTCTCCACTGCTTTTCCCAGCTGGTCTTTTAATGACTTCAGGAAAAGCTACCTACTTATCAGCACCTTTTTAAGCCACCTCACTGCCCCACCCTCACTCTGTTTCTCCCTCCTCTCTCACCAGGGACATGCTTGGCCCAGCCGATGATGACTACAAGTTCGCGGTCAGCCAGGTCACACAAGGTGGTGAGGGTACGCTGGGCTGTGTCTGGCTGTAAAGGGTCTGGCATGGCAAAAAGCTTCTCAGGCTCCGCCACAAGCAGGTGGGACACAATAATGCTGGGAGAACCTATAATGCACACATGACAACCAAGGTACGGTTATAAACAGACATCAGTATGAAAAAAGTTACTACTAGCATTTTTAGTCATTTTTAGACAAATGGACATCATACAGTGTCAAACTATATAAGCAAGTTTATTTGAAATTAAACCTTTTTTTCCCTCAAGTGAAAGCAACTAATTTTGTCACTGTGAACACAGTCAATGACACAAGTGCACCACAATGAAATGTGACCTCTTCATTGAACCCATCACATGTGCACACATGGCCCACCAGGCAACTGTGAAAAGCACCCAGGGAGCCGTGTAGTGGGAAAGTATCTTGTTCAAGGGTACCTCAGCGGTACCTGAGCCAGGACTTGAACCTGTGACCTTCTGTTCACAAGGGCAAGGTCCTAACCACTAGGCCACCAGTGTACACGATACTTTATAATTGTGTGTTTCACTGTGGATGATGAATTGGTCATGCAGGTTGCAAGATGCTTACAATAAGGGTACCAACTGTTATTACTTGTTTGCAGTACTAGCCTCACAGCTCCAATCTTAAGTGAAATTTTACCTCTCTCTCCCTCTTTCTTTATAGGTATCGGGGCACTCTGATATGTGGCATTTTCCACTTCCGGCCGTCTCTTGTACTTCTGCCTTCCCCCTCTCACTCGGTCCAGACGGACTCCTGCAGACACAGCATGCCACAGCTGTTCGCATTTCACAGCAAACTTGCAGGCAGAATATGGCTCTGCAAAATGTATTCTCTTTAATGAGAATACTGCACCATGTGCCTGCTTGTCAAACAGTCGACATATGACAACCAGCTCCGAAAAAATGGACACTGTACTCACCTTCCTTAAGCATGCCCACTTTGAGGCACTTTGTGAAGCGGCACGCCTGGCAGGCCTTCCTGCGCCTCTTGGTGATCTCACACACATTGGACGCTGGACAGCTGTACTCAATGTTGCCTGAGAAGAGGATGGCAGGTGGAGTGGACAAGGATAAATATAAACACCAGAGGTCAAAGACTCAAGAAAGCACCTCTCATTTACCTACAGGTCCAGTTCATAGGTAAACATGTCATACAGCAGAAAGTAAAGAACAGAGCTGTCCACCCTAAACTGACAAACCAGCTATTCAGTTTTAGCATTCTTATTGACTATTTAGTCACTTAACTAATTGCAATTATTCACCTATTTATTTAGCAACTGAATCTGTCATGTATACATTGTTCATTATTTTATATTTATTTAATTATAATTATTACAGCTGAATTACAATTTAAACTGTAAATGTTTCTACCAGTGAGTGTATGGACCATGTAGCTAATGAGTGTCTAAATATTTAACCATAATGTATTTTACTCAGCATACTACTATACTGTAAAAAGCAAATCAGAACACAGAAATAACAAAACAGCATGGAAGATCGATCAGCAAATTATTAGGCAAAAATCAGGCCAGTCCTCAGTAAGGGAGTGGCACAAGCAAACAGCATTTAAAACTGGCTTCTTAAATGACATGACTTACTCACCCTGGATGGTTCTCTTAAAGAAAGCCTTGCAGGCTTCACACGAGGCCACACCATAGTGGTAGCCTGAGGCCACGTCTCCACAAACCAGACACAGCCTCTTTGGGAGAGTGCTGAGTGCATATTTGCAGCGGCCGCCTCCGCTGCCAGTGGAGCCCTCATCTGCCACATCTGCCCCATCCTCCTTGAAGTGGCAGCGAAGTGCTGGGCTGTATGTGGGTGAGGAGTAGCGTCCACCGCCGTCCCCCCGGGTACCTCCTCCACCGCTCTGTGAAGAGTCTGAGGAGGCACCACCCGGACTGGTCCTGCCCCCGCCACCTCCACCCTCTGGACTGCTGGGCTCTGCCTTTATGTGCAGATCAACACGCCGATCTCTGGAAGACATGATTCCTATGTTGGGAGAGAGGGAGAGATGGGCGAGAAAGAGTGAGCCAGTGAGGGACAGATGTGAGGCTGTAACAAAAGCTTAACCTTTGCCCCATTTATGCCTATTCAGTACTTCTAAATAACAACAGGAAGACATTTCTTTTTCTTATAGAAGAAATACACAACAAGAATCTCTCAAGTGTTTTTTTTTGTTTTTTTTTACATAGAAAGGTTAGCCGCCTTAAACAGACTTATTATACACTTACTAATCTTAAGACTTATTATTCAGAATCTGATATTCATTATTTTGAAGCTATAATGACACTGTCGTTGTTTTTTTTTTAAAAGGGAAAGGGAAAGTGAAGGGAAAGTGACTATTTGTCATTGTGAACACACTCAA
Source organism: Arnoldichthys spilopterus (assembly GCA_037974385.1). NCBI lineage: Eukaryota > Metazoa > Chordata > Actinopteri > Characiformes > Lepidarchidae > Arnoldichthys > Arnoldichthys spilopterus. The sequence continues at coordinate 9,711,743 of JBBPDA010000025.1, forward strand.
GCACCACAACGAAATGTGACCTCTGCATTTAACC
>JBBPDA010000025.1:9717460-9734638 GCA_037974385.1 Arnoldichthys spilopterus
AGTAGTGCCCGGGCTGGGACTCGAACCTGCGACCTTCCGGTCCCAAAGGCAGTGTCCTAACCACTAGGCCACCACTGAAGGGTTCAAATTTAAGGGAGTACAGCACAACGCATCTCATGTTGAGAATCATATACCTGTGCGCTCACTGCAGCTTCCACTGCAGTTTTTAATGGATGTCTAATGAATAAAAACTGGAGAGAACAAATAATACCCAGGGTAGAATCTGGGTGTTTAGAACAGAATGAATTCTGCACAGAGTCAGTCCATAATCCCAACACCTTGGCCTCTGCCCACACCAGATTAGGGTCATTAATCCAGGGGAGAGGAGGGACAATCCTCTAATTATACCTCTAGAAGGAGAAGCTAGGCAGAGAAAGGCGTTCTCCTAGCCACTCGATCAGACCCATGGCTATTCCTCCCTCAGAGACACTGCTGATCTTTTACTTTTAGTGAAGCAAAGACATTACTAAATACAATATTGCATGTATTGCACAATAAGGCATGTTGCAATTGCCTTGTAATGGTTTGATAGCAGTTCTTAATGACAACTGGAGCCATACTAAGTACTAAAAACTCCTGACTGGCACTGGTATTGGGCTATTATATTCATAATTTACAAAGTGCACAAAAGACAGAGGAGATTCAACCATCAGTCATCAAAGGCATTCAAGCACTAAACCAATATCACTTGCTCAGACATCTACATCCTGAGAACAGCAGACCCTTCTGAGGATTTTGCTGAGGGGCCTGATAAGCAATAAGTTTTTAATAAAGCAATACAGCTCTTGTGGCTTAGCGCTTTTTTAAAACCTTAACAAATACAACTAAATGATTTATTATTATTAATAATTACATTAAACAATTTTCCCACCCATGGTTGTCAAGCAACGTATCAGTCAAGGAATATTTCATGGACAACGTAGTCTTTCTAACAATGTGCTATATTAACACAGAAATCTGATACGTGCAGTCATGCGTGAGCAGCTGTGGCCTAAAGGTTAGAGAAGCATATTTGTGACTAAAGGGTCGCTGGTTCGAATCCTTGAAGTAGGAAAATGTGAATGACTAAACAGCATCGTCCCTTCCATTTACACCCATGGCTGAAGTCCCCTTAAACAAGGCACTTATCCCCCAAGTATCCCCTGCATGCTGTGATTGTGGCTGCGCACTGCTACAGGTGTGTGCGCTCACTGCTCTAGATGGTTAAAATGCAGAGAGTAATTTCTCTTGGGGATTAACAGAGGATAATTAAATGTGTGTATGAAGCTTTTGAACATGACTTGAAATCTCTGATCAGATTGTAGAACAAGAACTAAAAGCATCATTTTGAAATGGAATGCCATGGCCTAATGGATGAAGAAGAGGGCTTGCGACTGAAGGGTCACTGGTTCAATCCCTGGAACCTGCAGGGAAAATGTGGGAAGGGTGAGTGAGTAAATGGCACTTTCCCACTTTCACATCAATGGCCGAAGTGCCCTTGGGCAAGGCACTTAACCCCCTACCTGCCCCTGAGCGCAGGTGTTCAGCCCACCGCTATTTCTCCTGGTTTGTATGTTCATGGGTCTCACGGATAATGTAAATACAGAGGACAAGTTCACTGTTACCAGTGTGTGAGCGCCACACAACCTGACTTTCACTTTCTCATGATCTGGATATGTCAGTACACTCCAGCTAGTTTTAAATCTAAGTCACTGACAGAATTTTCTCTTCATGTGGTTCCTCAAACTATTTGCATTGCCGTATTAATGCTAGACCAAATGATTGATCTGTGATAAGCCAATCACAAGTAACAACAGCAGCTAATACTGTGCATATGAAAAACTTGAAGGGAATAATAAACATTCTAAGAATATTATAAGAATATATAATTTCACTGACTGTAAAAATAAGCAAATGTGGAGTATAGGTTGTAAAACAATATCAAAGTTTGGAGGCTTTGGCTAATCTAGGTCCAGTAATGCACAGGATCTGTCTTTTCACCATTCACTTTGCTCTGTGGGTAAAAGACAGCAGCCACAAGGCGATGCCCAAGGTGCTTTCAACACCACTGATATATAGAGATCACTGTGAACCGTCCAGGAATTTGATGAGGAAAAAGAACTCACAAGTGTCACCGGAGTCCACACATGCTCACAGACTGACGAGCAGAGAGCGGAAGGGGGCAGAGAATTAAGTAGGGACCTATGAGTAGTCGTCCCTATCTTCATCTCGTCTCCAGTGAAATGGTGTAACTCTGGGCAGTGTACAGAGTGTATCCATGGCCCAATGCCTCGAGTCAGCCGAACACTCTGGCCTATAATCTGTGTTCCACTACTTGCGCAATGTCTGAACTTTGACATTACTACACCCCCCACCCCGCCTCCCACCATTCCCTTCACACCCCAACCTGAGCAAGACAGTCCTTATTGTCCTGAAGGTACAGAAGTACAAATACAGTGGGGAACACTAGAAAAGTTCTGTATCAAGGAAAAATGTAAGGCGGGAACATGAGAGAATTTCATTGCCATGTGCTTCCCTGGTAGAAGACTTCACGTAAACACACGAATCCTACAAGAAGGGCATAGTATATTCCAACAATTACAATAGTTAATAAAGGGGGGCACTTCACAATGATTACAGATAGCACCAAAAATAATTCTAAGACTAGATCTTTTTAGTGAAACTGTAGCAGAACACACAGGCATAAAATGTGGACACAGAAAAGAAAATGTTGAAGACAATACTGCAAGTGTAAGGTAATATATCATCTCCTGCTTCTCGCACACATTCGACTGATTTAAGGATCAAGCAGTGTGGCCATGTGGCAGAAATCTCGACAGGAATGAACCAACTGAAAGCCAAAAAAAGGTGCCACAGTCCATCGGGTTACCTGAGCGGCCCAGAGAATTCAGTCGAGTTCCACAGAGGTGTCGCTTCCACTAACAGGTGATCAAACCCAACTGACAGACGGGTGTGTATTTACAACACATTCACACTGGTAGGCTTGCTCCCTTTCATGTTAGCTAGCACGGTGCCCTAATCCTACGGAGAGCCAGACCTTACCAGTAGTTTTTGTCCACTTTATCTCTCGGGTTCTGAATAGCCCAAATAACTCAGTTCTTCTATTGTTCATTTCTATTCAGGCCAGGGCGACAAATTACAGGCAGAGACGCTAACTAGCATGCTAGCTCTCCTACTCAGCTGCCCCCGTTCTCACTCACTCGCACTAGCCAAGTTAGCTTAGCATACAACGGTTGCTAACTTACCTCTACCTTGGTTAAGGTACCTAGCCTCGGCGCTTTTCCTCACTCTCGCCGTTATGGAGACTCCCCACAAGGAATTATTTTCTCAAACAGCAAAAAAAAGTTATCCGTTTTTTTTTATCAACTTCTAGCCGTGAGCCGCATATAATCTGTTGTCTGACTTGGGTGCATTTTTGAACTTCACTTTCCCCCACATGGACTCTAAAGCGTGTCGTCGGTCATTGGTCGTCTTCAGGAGGGAGGAGAGGAGAAGCAGCTCCAACAGAACCAGTTTTTCTGAAACGTGCCACGTTTATTTAGTAGTAAAAGGGGGATAGGTGAGTGATCAACAGCTCTAGATTTAACGTAATCCAGTCACAACATCAATGCTGACGAAGTCAAACACGTTACTCTCTAAGGATACAAAGCTTGTGAGAAGAACAGCCCAAACAATGCAGCTCCTTTGCCCTTTGCTTAACAGACATTGTGTCATTCAAGACTGCTCGTTTCCCCCTGAACACTGTTGTGGGCTGGTGAGTTGTTTTTTTTTTTTTTAAATAAAGGAATTACCTTTTCACTTTTGCTTTCAGCCTGTCTTATAAGTCTTCTCACTTCCTTTAGATTTCAAATTTTGTGGCAATGGTTCAGTTCACACTAGCCATCAGGAACCCTGTAAGAGAATCACAGCAAACATGTGAGTGATGTTGCAAAATCATGACTAGACTGTAACACTAAAATACTACTATGATGTTTAATGTATAATTTTATGCACAAAATGTACTGTATTGTGCAATGTATTGCTATAATACCCTAAAAAGACTGTGCTGACAACACTGCAGTATGCCCCCATACCTCATGTAGGGCAGAATCAGTAGCTTTCTGATTTTCAACCATTAATAAGCAGCCTGCCTGTCTCGTTGTCTGTCTGTCGCACAGTGTCTGGCCTGTGCCTTCCCCATCCAACACCATTAGGCAGAAAATGCTGACAGATTGGGAAACTATTTCTTTGTCTTTCACATAGGCAAACATTTGCTGCTTTCGCTCACTGTCATTTATACACACTTTGCACGTGTAACGGGGACATACTCTCACACTCCGTTTCTGCACACAATACCACCACCCCCCTTCTCTGACACATTCCAAAGGTCAAAGTCACATGAGGGCTTGAAGGACAGACGCAGTAACTCTCTATCACATGGAGAAATGTGCCGTTTCACCTAGGTGATAATTTACCAAGTCTAAAGAGATACAGAGAACATTGACTTGGAGAATAATAAGGAAGGGAAAAAAGGGCAAAAGTGTGACAAAATGAAGAATAACATTCATTTATAATTAATATGTAATAATAAATGTTTTATCTCCCTTTTTACACAAGTTTTAAGCTTTTTTTAAGTTGTAGTTTGGTGACAATATTTCAAACTCAAAAATCAAACAACTGGAACAATGATTTTAATGAGACCCTGACATGACAGAGGGATTTAAGTTGACCTATTACTTTTGATTTTACTAGGAAAAAAAACCTTAAGTATGCTTGCAGTATGGCTAAGCTGAATGCAGGCTCATAAGACCTGTAAACTATATGAAGATCAGGTAGATTAAGCAGATGGACCTAAAGTATTCAACTTTGCTGCCACCAGGTGAGAGATCTTAGGAGAGATTTTCAGAAGTGCATCCCAACTGACTGATTACTGTGAAATATGTACATGATTTACTGATTCATTATTACTATTCATTTTTACTTTTGTTTATTATTAAATAATTCAGATTCAGAAAACTTTGTTGATCCCAGAGGAAACTGCTGAACCAACACGATGACTGGAGTAATTAATACTGTCTTAGTAAAGGAAGACAAAGAAAAACAAAACCTTAGTCAGAGGGTGCCATGCATGAAGTGAAGGCACAGTGGCCTAGTGATCAACTAACTGTGTGTGAAAGTAATTCACAGCAGATAAAGGGAAGATAAGTGAAGTTTATTAGCCTTCGCCTTCTGGCGACAGTGCACATGCAACGTGAGCGTACAGCAAAGATTGCCAACACAGACTTCAAAAGGTGACCTTGTCAAGTGAGCCCTGACCGGTGAAAGGTTAATTTGTAAAACTGGATTACAACTTCTTAAGAGCAGGGATTCCCGTCTCTGTTCCAGTCACACAGGAATCCCAGTGGCCATCACTTACTGGATCTGAACCAGTCATTCTTAGATAGGTTGTATAGCAAAGTTAGAGGTGAGTTTTTGTAAGAATGAGTTACAGCAATGTATCATAAAGTCTCAGTAGTGGAGCAGCATTTTAATGCACTATTTAGGGGTTTTGGACATTACTGGCTAGACAAAGATTTTGAACTTGCTGTGACCTCTTTACATCTCCTAAACCCAGGCTGAACAATATGACTAGCTGTAAATCTACTGACAAAGTTTTGCCTACACTAATAATTATTTGGTCCTCTACTGAGAAAAAAAAAGCAGACTGATAGTTAGAGATCAGGAGGTAAAAAGTGCACTTTAGGTGCTGTGAAAGTAGGCTGCTAACTAAATCAGGGTGTCATAGAAAAGGAGAAGTCAACCATGCACCACAGAAATTGGGGGTGGACTTCTCTTAAAAAAAAAAAAAAAAAAAAGTTGGTCAGTAACTACAACAGCTTTGAATGCTGAGTAGCCTCTGATGATCTGACGTGGGGTGGGTTTATTTTCGGACTGCAACTGAAGGCCAATGGGGAAATGCGACATGACTGATGTAGTTGGAAAAAAAAAAGAAACCTCAGTCGCTGACACAATGTTATGGACCAGGATTAGGACAACATGATCAAGGTCAGGCATCAGCAAACTGCTGGCCTACTGCGGACTTTCCTCCCTGCTTTAATGAGTGTGCACCAAGTGCTCTCACACTTCAACCCATGTACTGTTGTTATGCAGCTGGGTCTTAACTACACACACTGAAGCTTAGGCATTCATAAATCAAAGCTTACTGGTATGAGGTGGGGGTGGAGGTGGCGTGGGGGGGGGGGGTTGTTTAAGCCAGCAAGCCATTAAAGCACACGTTATCCAATTTACAGAAGAAAGTTAGTTAAGCTATACTTAGAAGGCTTTTGTTCCTGAAGGACTGGGTGCCATCAGAATTCTTGATTATCAGCTCACAGGCTGCACTGTTAATTAACCTGTCTCTCTCACACACATACACACACCATCAGTGTAAAGGTAACGTACACACTTGAGCACTAGGTAAGATCTTACTGCATGGCTCCACTACAGCAGCATTATTTAGCATCTCTTACTTACCAGCATTGGTAGCCACACTACTGGAGACAGCCTGCCAAATAGGGAGCTACTGTAGCCAATGACCCCGCGACAGAAAGAAACAAAAGAGAAAAGAAAGTCAGTCCAGTGTATGTGTCCGTGCTGCGGCTGTCACGAGCTGTGGACCACCATAGCCCACGGTCCGGTGTAGTGTGCAGACGCTGAGCAGGACTACAGCATGCTAACGGTCCGGAACAAGACCACCGTCAGCTAGCGGGAGAAAATGCGCAACTTTATCCTCCAACAGGCTGCGGACACATCGACACCGGGCTGTTTAGACCACGCTCACGCAAAACCTTGGCATCTTCAGTAACAGCAGGGCGTCCGAGCGACGGCTTTTCGTCCGTATGCGCGTCAGGTCATTGGGGGTCTTTCCTCCGCCGTTTCTGTTGCTACTGGAAGCTTGAATCTCGTCTTCCGCTGCTACGAGTGATATCGTGGTTACGTACAGCCTTGTCCGCCCGTCTTTCCCCTCCCTCTCCCTCTCCTCCTCCCTTTTCCCTGCTCTTTCTCCGTTACGTCCTTCCCAGGACCAGCGTTGTTTTCCCACCCGTAATCGGCCAAGTCCCGCCTCCCTCAAGACAATTGGCTGAAGACGCTCGTTGCCCATTGGCTGGCATTGTTTCCTAGCCGTGAACGCGAATTCCTAGCTAATCACAGTGCAAGAGGTGGTGCCCCGCCTGAATACGGGCAGGAAAAGAAAAATACACCGAGCCTTCCGGACCCGCCTCCTCCCCTCGACGTCATCGTGCTACTGTAATGTCCGTCCTGCCTCACGACCGACCCGCGTTTGATGTGTCTCCATGCAGCTCCTCATGGAAATTGGTTGTGACCGGCGCGCTACTATTTTCAGGGTCTAAATCAAAAGGAGGAAGCTCTGGTGGCCCACAGACCCGGAGGCAGGCGCTCGTTAAAGCAGTTTTTCATCATCGTTATGAAATGACAAGTCACGATTCGTGACAGACGAGCTCATGTGGCCTTCGACAGATCAGTTACAGCAGCAGGCGCCGTCTGCCACATCAGACGCTTCAGCGCAAATGGGCTCCTTTCACCTGGACAGGCTAGCATTTAGGCCCACTCGGGGATTTCTGCACCGTTGTTGTTCATGCTGATTAACACCAGTGGTATAAACCTTAGAAACCACGCAAACGGTTCGGCTCTGTTTTAGCATGTTGGTCAGAGAAGTGCTCGTGGCTTTTGGCCTGGCCACGCTGCTGTAAAATCGCACAGCGCTTTAGATGGCATGGAAAAAGTTCTCTCTCTCTCACACACACACGCAGACTCTCTCTGCTCGGTCTTGTGACACTGGGCCCCGCTCGCGCCGCTCTGAGTCAGCTGGTGCGCGGTAAAAAAAGTTCCGGGCTCGGGGCCAGATGAGAGAAGCGAACAGGAGAATATAGTAGTGAAGGAGAAGAGGAGAGAAAAGACCCTCCAGGAAGCGGCCCACAGCCATCAGAGTCTCTGCGCTCATAGCATGGCTGTGTGTTTTGGGAAGCTTATCAGGCTAATGTGTGTGAGAAACGTGCAAAATGTAGCGTGTGGCAAGGGAGACGTGAAGACAGGTTCGCTTCCTACATCACAGCAGAGCCTAAGTGATTAAACCTCCCCCCCAGCCATGATGAGAACATAAAAGATGTACCTCTACACATCCATAAAGCAGATTAATATGGAGCAGGCAGCGCTGGTGCTGCTGCTGTCATTGAGAATCTACAAGCGACCTTGAATTCAAGGTCACAGCGCACATACTGCATTACAGCCCAGCTGCTGGGGGCTGCAGTCTCACACAGTGACTTTGAGTATTAAAACAAAGGCTCACTGAAAAAAAAAACTTTATTAACAAGAATTTCCCCCTAGGAAAATCATGTTTGGTGTCTAATTTGCTTGTTTAGTTTTGCAGTGTGGCGACAAGGCTGATTTAATGGGCTGACGCCTATTAGAGACCACCAAACATGTCTTGGCTCTTTGACTATCGAGGGAAAATTCTTTTTTTGTGTGTGTGAACCATTTCTTTGAACACTGCAAATGTATTCCATATCACCCTCTTTTGTCCTTCTGTTTTTCTGGTTAAACAGTCCAGCAGAGATTAACATCTAACATTTCTGGTGCGTGGCACTCTTTCGTCTGATGTGGGTGGGGGGAGTGGGCTTTTGGGTAAATGTGGTTTATGACTTTGCCACAGAAGGTCATGCCTTGCTGGATTGCAGCCCAGGGTCATGACCCCAGCACAGGTGGCAGCAGCTACACAAACACTAATGGGCACACAATGGACACACCAACTGGAAGTAGTGTAAAGGCTGTAGAAGGACCCATTCATTCTGTCAAGCCTAACATAGGTAACACACATGCATGTATAGAGAGAGAATCTCTGCAGCAATGATTTATGAGTGGCCCTTTCATATTTAAATGAATCTTATGGTCTAGTAAAAGAGTGCTGGTACTTTTTTGCCTTCAGGGAAGCATATTTACTTTTATTCACACATTGCATTTCTTTTCAGCTGTAACTTTGGTCAGCATGGATTGATGATAATAAATGTCTTTAAAGGGCGTAGACAGAGTTCTTCTTTGCCTTTCTTTGCAGCCGTGACAGCATACACATGCTCTGATTATAGTACTCGAATCTTAATTATGCACTGTTGAAGTAGTGAGGTGTGAATATACATGCAGCCTATTTTAAACCCTGTTGTAATGGACGGGTAATCTCCATTTGAATGTAAATTCAGTAGATCTCCTGCTTCACAGGGCTCTATAATATTTGATGCTTGTCCTTGTTATGTCTCATTATAATGTATAGTCCCCAGTAAATTGCTACAGTCATCAATAAATTCCGGGCTATAAATAGAGGGAGGGTAATAAGGTGGGGAAGCGCAGTTGCTCTTGTAAACGCCAGTACAGTGCCCCCTAGCGACAGAGTGTAAGCCTGACGGCCGGTGACGTCACACACTGTGTCCTTGAGCACAAGGTCAAACGTTCAGATAGACCAGACAGTTCAGATCCTGAAATACTGCTGCTGGGACATTTATGCTTTCATTAGGTAAAGCTTTAAAGGAGAAAAAAAGGATGTCTGAAGAAAGGGATTACTGAGAGCAGATATAATTATTATATTTCATAACTATATATTGCTTTAGTCTAGAGTGTGTAATTCTGTAGGATAACATTCATTTAGATTAAATGTCATTGGTGAAACAAACATGTCAGTTTTTTAAATTAGTCTTGAGTATGTTAGATTTCCTTAAAATAACAGTTTACCATGGTCCTTAGATTTAGTTATCCATCAGTGAAACATATCCTGACACCATGTTTGGCCTTCTTTGTGTGCATCTGCTCCTGGGAAAAGGGAGTGAATGTAAATGTATGAGCTCTGGTCCCTGTGTATTGTTTAAACAATATGCCTACAGTTCAGAACAGTGTTTAAACTGTAGTCATAGGACATTTTACACTGAAGAGCACCATATTTGTTGGAATCAATGAAATTTCTTTAGAACTGCACACTTAATTCAATACAACACAAACTGTAGTTCTCTGACCCGTCATTTGAATCTGCACCTATTTAATTATATTTTTATTAGTGCTCAGTGTGTTTGTCATAGAAGGCATTTGTCATTTATCATAGATTCAACTGGATAAACAAATATCTTAAAATATCATTTTATTGGAGGTTGCAAAAACATTTTTTTCTTCCAATGCAGGTTAATGTAAATATATGTAAACAATGGTTTGTGCCGCTGACCAGAAGTTAGAAGGAAGGATTTGTTGAAACAGATTATTTTAAAAAATCTTGAAAAGAAACCTTTATCACTGTATAGGTGACTTTTGCACTCAAATTTACTCATGTGTTCACACTTCGTGGTCTGTCTCTTTTTTTAATACAGGAGTTGGCGACTGCAATGACTAAGACACATACGAAGAACCATATAGAAACCCAATTTCTGCAAAAGTTGGAACATTTTGTAAAATGCAATAAAAACAAGAATCTGCTTTGTCAATTCTCCTGAGTCTTTATTTAGGTGACAAAAGTAGAAAAAGAAAATATTTGCAGTTTTTGACCAACTGACCAACTTAAATGTATTTATAACTATAAATGAATTTAGATTTAAGAACTGAGGATACTATTTGTATTTAGTTTTGCAAGTGGACATTTTGTGCATTTTTGCTCAATATAAGACTTCAGCTGCTTAACATTGGTGGCTGATTCTCCTCTTTATAATGCACCATACATTTTCAATATGAGACCAATCTGAACTGTTGGCAGGCCAAACACACACTGTGTTTACATTGTTGTAATGTGCAGAATGTGGTCTGGAATTGTTTTACTGAAACTAACCATGGACTTCCTGGGAAAAGATGTAACCTTGCTTACAGCATATGTCTCTCTGAACATGTCTCCCAATTTACACCTCTATGTCAATGGTACCTTAACACATATGCAAGTCACCTTTGCTGTGGGCACTACCACATCCCTATACAATAACAAGTGTTAGATTTTGCACCTTTTGCTGATAACAGTTTGGATAGTCCTTTTCATCTTAGACTTTGAGACCTTGACATTCATATTCCTCAAAAACAAGATGAAATGTGGACATCTGACCACAACTCAAATTTCCACTGTCCTTTGGTCATCTCATGAATTCAGGCCCAGAGAACAGAGAGCAACATTCTAGCAAGTAGTTGATATATGACTTTCTTTTTGCATTTTTGAGGTTCAGGTTGCATTTCTTGATGTAGTGGAGGCCTGTGTAAAGTGACAGTGAAGTTAATGTTTTTTTCAATGTAGCCCATGTGACTATATATGTCACAGTAGCATTTTGGTTTCTCATGCAATGCTTTCTAAAGGCTTGCAAGTCACACGCATCCAACAGTGGTTTCTCGCCTTGTCCTACACTGACTGAGATTTTTCCAAATTCTCTTCCATCTTTTCATAATATTATGTACTGTACTGCAGATGGTGAAAGACCTACATTTTTAGAATCTTGTATTGAGAAATGTTCTTTTTAACCAATTGCCAATTTTCTCACGAAGGGTGGCACAAAGTCATGAACCACCCATCTTGACTTGGAACTGTGCCTTTGGAGTATTGTTCTTTAAAACCCAATTATGTTCCCCTCACTTGTTAATAGTTCATCTGCTTATAATGTTTTGATTGCATTTTACAAAATGTCCCAGAATATGGGCTTTGTATATGATTCTCTAGCACACAGTTTGAATACTGTAACATTTAGTATGATTACAAAACTGATGACTGTATGAAAGAAAAGGATTTTATCTCTTATTGTTGACATAAGCTATCTTTAATACTCTTCGTCTAAACTGGTGGGAGTGCCTTCTAACTCTGAAGAGTACAGGAGTGTAAAGACATCAGCCCTCATTTGAATCTCATGTTAGAGGCCCGTACACTGACATAAGAAAAATGTATTTTATAATGAGAGAAAAATATAGTAAAGCCTATGCCAACTCGGTGTGACTGAATGAAAATTAATTGGTTGGACAGTCTCCACAGTTTCTATAACAAATACACTTGTGAGGTGGGAATACACAAAGGAGCAGAGAGCTATACACCACAAGCAGACATTTTCAAAAGGAACTGATTTGTTTTATTATAGAGAATGAAATAATCTAGCAGATATTTGGATTAAGATGGAAAAGGGAACATTCTTTTTGCCTTAGAAACAGCATACAGCATTCTTCCAGAAGAAGGACACCAGTAACCTGAATACCCCTACATCAACAGATCTGTCATGCATTATGGAAGGTAAAAAAGGTCATCTTGTTTCATCTGAAACCATGCTTCATTACAGCTGATAAAGAGCAGTCCCTCTGACAAGTACTTTAAACTATTTGCCTGCTTTTCAGTCCTTAATTTATGGCACTGTCTTCATTGAACAAGCTGGGAGACACAATGTCATTACCATTCCTGACCACTTGGTGTCAACTGAATAGAGAGAGGAGATCAAAATCAACACTGAGAAGTTCAAAGGGCTCAGTGTACTGAGTATATACTGTAAACACATTTACTTTTTAACAGGCAGTTGATGAGCACTGTGGGGAAAAAAACACTAGGTCAATGGAATTGTTATGACACTGTGTTGATGTGTTTGTGTCCACAGCTGTGTAAGAAAAGAAGACAAAAAGAGGCACAATGTAGTTTAGGCTTATTGTGAAGTAAAAAAAACAAAAACAAACAAACACTTGATCTGTGCTCCAGACGGATTAATCTTTTTCTTTCAACCAAAAGTCACTGATGTGTTAAATGCAGGCTGAAAGTTCAGCAAATCATTTCATATGTGCTGCTCAGGAAAAGCTTGTGAGAGAGATTTCATAAAGTCAGCACTTTGTGAACATAGTGACTAGGTAAGAAGGGAAGAACCCTGAGTTTGCTGGGTTAAAGGAATACTCCAGCTTTTGTAACATTTCTGTATTTGCCACTATATCTGTAGCATACAGTTGGTAGCCACTAGTAATGGGTTTAACACGGTACAAAGTAACGCATTACAGTAATGATAATACTTTCTACTGTGACAGTGTATCATATTACAGTAAAATTCCTGACCTAATAAGAATTTTGTTAATTGTTTAACTCATATAAGCTGATAAAATGTGTATGCACAATGAATTTAAAGCATGAATTCCATCTATAGATTATAGATTTCCCTGCCTTTTTACATAATTAGCATGCAAGCTGACTGTAGAACTTGGATTGTGGATATGATCAATGTAGAGGAAGTGGATGCAGGTAGAATATTTCTGAAAAGATATATTCCCTTGAATGCTTTGCACATGAAAACATTGTAAAGCGTAAGTTACACTTTAAGTTGAGATTTGAGCAATTTTCAACCAGTTTGTAAATCGTCAGTTTGTAAACATGCAATCTGAAGAATCAACCTGTCAGACTGCATGCTAATATAAAGGTCTTGCTGAAGAAAAGTGGGTCCCAGATCACCTAAAGACATGACTTACATTATTTCTTTGAAACAGTATTATACACATTCAGAAGTTGAGTACTGAGGCAGGGATATTGATGAAAAGACCATTGGTTGTTCTTCCCATAACTTTCTGATTAGCACAGAAGTAGAGTAATGAGATTACCTTTTCCAGTAAGTAATACATTACAGAGAGAAATAGTAATTTATAACTAATTACATTATAACTCTCTGTAGTTCAACACCAGTTACCACAGACACTATTTCTAGGCATTTCCCTGTACACTAATAACAAAAGGTGCCACAAAGGAATCTTTAAGTAATAGCCATTGAATAGCCACATTTGAGAACAATGCGTAATACAGAACCCTTTAAAGAACTTTCATGTGCAGGTTCCTGACCAATTTATTGCTTATTTTTTTAACCTTTACATTATGCTGAGATTGTTTAAATGTTCAAGAGGTTCTTGACATTCACCCGTCTCGTTTGCAAAATGGCTCCCTAAAGAACCATTTATAAAAAGGTCCTTTAGGGAACTAAAAATTGAGTATTTATTGAATTGCACAGAGAATCCTTTTTTGGCACCTTTATTTTTAAGAGTGTACTTAAAAAAGAACAAAACTTTTTCTTGAAGCACACTTGGAAGCCACATGGCCACATGCTAAAACTAAACTATATTGTTTCTTTAATAAAGACTGGAAAACAGGTCAAAATTATTCCCTGTGGTAACCAAATGTATGCTACACATGCCACACATAGATTAGATTGACCATCGCTGGAGTATTCTATAAAGCGGTTTATGGCAGTGTTTCCCAATCACAGTCATAGGGGACCCTGCCCTGCACAATACATGCATATTATACATTCACACCCTTACTTGCTCGTTCTCTCTTTATCCCTGTTTTTCTCTCTATACTCACACACACACTTGTATTCAGTTTATAACATGGGTTTGAAAATGTAACCCCTGATATTTGTAGTGATCCTGTTTAATGTCTCTTTGAGAAAAACTTGAGGGACAGCTTGGATTGAGCTTAAACTAATGGTCAAGTGAGTCACATTGTGTATTAAATAAAGCATTGTGTATGTGTATGTGGCACAGTTGGGTTAATTTAATTGTGAAAACAATGCAAGAGCATCAAGGCAGATGGATTAAAAGCCCTCAATGTCAGCATGAATGTGTTGTTTATTACTGTTCATCTACTGCCAGCTCCAAGAACAGCCAGCAGATGGAGCTAAGATCTTGGCTTTGTCTAAAGTGTAAATTTGAGTGGTTAGTCACTGAACGTAAGTCTAGCCCTCTCATTCTTTCAAGAAAAAGCTTTTGTTTCTGTTGTGCCATAGACAGCACTGCAAATGTAATGTGAAACCAGTGGTGCCTTTACAGTCATTGCTGTAGGGGACAGCCATGGTGATGCACTTCTTAGGGAGCACTTAGACCTCACACAAACACTTCTAGATTAAGGCTTTGGTGGAGGGGGTGGGGGATGATTAGGGGGCAGAACATCTCCATTGGGTTCTTTGTGCTCTTGCTTGGTGGGGCTAGTTTTGGGTGCCTTCTTTGCTGCTGGTCTCTTGGGACGTCTTCTTTTGGCTTTGTGTAGTGCGGCTGCCTTGGCTTCAGGCGTGTCAAGCAGTGGGTCCAGGTGAAGCTTCCCACTAACAGCATCTGAAGACTCATCTATAAAGGCAAGATTTTCCCCAAAGTAATCCAAGGGTTGGGAGAGCGTGGGTTCTGTATGGATTTTAAGGAGTGTACCATCTCCCTTCTCCACTTTGTCTGGCACCTGTTCCGTCTGGGTCTCTTCTGACCCTGTCTCAGATTCCTCAGATTCTGACTCATTGGATGACGTGGAGTATGAGGCTGAGGATCTGGATTCTGATTGGCTGTTGGGCTGTCCATTTTCCCTTCTTCCTCCCTCTCCAGGGGCCGTGCCTGAGGCACTATGGCTGGCTCCATGGCTGCGGGGGCCACGGCGACGCTTCCGCCGCCGACGTTTGAATGATTCATCCAGTTTGCCGGGGATACGGAAGTCAACAGACATGTTCTGGATGTTCTGAGACCAGTCAGTTGCATGTGCTCTTAGCTCTTCCATCTGAGAAAGAAGAGAACAGAGATGATCTTTATTTTAATTTATTATTTTCTCTACAAAGAGAAAAGACAGTAGCAAACGAAAGTAGAAAAGAAATAAGATGAAGGTGTACAAATAGAGAAGGCAAAGGTAAAAACATCTATGACAACCTTGTTCCCTGGCCATTTTATCAAAAACACTCACCATTAGGAGCATTTTGTAGGTTTACTTTTTAGCTTTTCTTTTAATTTTAGCCTAATTATTAACTTTATAATTACACACATTTTAACTAATCTAATAAACTGGCAAGACTGTAAACATTGGGAACCACTGTAAAACTCTCAAGCCTACCTACCTCAGCGCGTGTCTTTTTAGTCAGGACCCGCAGCCAGTTCCCAATCATAGCAAGGACTGAGACGAAGTAAGCCAAGCCAAGTAAGATCCAGAACCACACAAGGGGTTTGTACCAGTGCTCTGTCCCCTCAGCCTCACTATCACCTGAGGACAATGGTTTAAAAGTAGTACAGCTGAGGGCACTATTGAGCTAATGGACCTTAGGCTCAATTGTGGTTGTCCACCAGAGGGGGGTAAATATGCATATACAATACTCAGTACATGTAGCCACAGCCCTATAAATAAGTTAATCACCACATGGAAGAGAAAAAAAATGTGTCTTGGTAAAAGTGACATTGAAAAGTGAAATATTCAGGTTAATCTACAGTAAGAGCAGCCCTTGTTAATTGTACACAAATTCAGTGTAATTACAAAATATATGGACTAGGCCTAATCCTCAAATAAATTTCACTGTTAGTCAAGAATAAGTATTTGCAAATTCATTTTAGTCTAGGTTTAGTATGAATCTGGGTTTGGATTAAACTGTTTAAATGCCCAAACATATGTTGGCACTGCATTTAACTAAGGAAATTAACTTTAAGGTGCACCCAAAGCTGAAATAGGTGTTCAGTTGTAAACAGCTTAGTTAACAATTTTAAATGCAGTTTCATAGTTAACTGGTAACTATACTAGAACTTAGCTGGAATGGATGAGTAGTGCTGCTACACAACTAAATCACTACTCTTAACTACTAAGGAGTTCTGCTTAGTTACTCACCAGGTAACACTGATCTAATGATTGGAATAGTTACCTAATAACCAAACAAGAAGTTCCCCTAGAGAAATACATTCCAACTATGGCATATGACAAAGTAGTGGAATAGTGCTAAATTGTTTGGGAACTTCTAATGGTGGAGTGGGGCTGCCAACGTTTTAGTTTAGCTTGGAATGAGGTTTGTTTACTGTGTGTGTGTGTGTGTGTGTGTGTGTGTGTGTATGTGTTTGTGTGTGTGTGTGTGTGTGTGTGCAGGGGTAGTGTTAGCTGTTCTACCTCTAAAGATGCCACTTTGTGTTAACAGTAATAATGATAGCATGATTTTAGACACCGTTGGAATAAAGGTTGGAATACGGTAATTTAAATGCTCAGTTTAATAGGTGGCATGTAAAAATCATCAAATGAGCGATAAATGTTCATTAGGTCAATAATGAACTAATAGTTGTTATAAAGAATCCATAATTAGTAAGCAGTTCTCTATGAGAAATGTGGGACTCACCACATGGACAAAATTGTTGGTACCCTTCAGTCAATGAAAGAAAAACTCAAAATGGTCACAAAAATAACTTTAATCA